>JBCEWC010002340.1:0-35055 GCA_038996855.1 Solanum aculeatissimum
GTCTTACCTCTAAGACAAGAGTTATAGAGCATCTCAAAAATTAAAATACAAAAAACTGTGTCAACTCTTGCCCATGGCTGGATGTAACTTATTTTTTAAAAGTTTTTATGTCAAATATTGCTTCTAAAATAAAAGTTATAAAATATCTTGTGAGGGTATTCTTAAATTTGTCCAAAAATATATTCTTAAAGGAAGGGAGGGTATTTTTGCAAAGTCACCCTTATTAGGGGCATTTTATCAAGGTCATCCCCTAAAAGGGGTATTTATGAACATAACCCCTTTATTTATCCTTTCATTTTTTTCAAGGCCATATTTTTTTCATTTTTTTCATATTTTGCACATGTCGATTAGATAAACTCTTAACATTTAGTTTGAAAGCTCCACATATTAATATTTGTATTTAAAGATGGCAAAATCTAGTACAATCCATTTAAATCACTTTAAAAGAACAAATACAAGGTTGAGTTAAGACTCGTGTTTTAACTCATTTTAACCCAACTCATTTAAGCTCAAGTAACTTGTGAACGGGTATCCGATTACTTGTTAACTCATCTCAATTTGATATATCTAAATTCAACCCAACCATCCATTTGACATCTCGATTTGTATTGATACTACTTTAAAGAGGAATCGACCAATATATTATCTATATATATATATATATACATATTATTCTTTGACCTACAACATCTTAATTAAATTTGATGTTGAAGACCAGAGAAAACATAAGTAATAAATAATTTTAATCAATCATTAATACATATATCTACAGCTTATTAAGATCATTTTGGCTCACGAAAAGTCCGTGGAAACCATAAGGAACTCTACGAGGCAATTTAACAGCAGCCACAATGTCAAGATTAGGGGATTTTGCATCCATCACCAAAAATTGTGATTCCCCTGTCTTCTCATTATGTACATACGACACTACGTAGCCATCGTCTTCGTCAGCTGACGGATTTTTAGCCACGAAAAATGGCTCACCGCCAAAGCAGCCTTCCCCAAATAGTCGACATGCCACGATGCAATCGCGACGATCAACTTCTGCGACCGATACGTCTAATTTTGCTATCCCTGTTACTTTAGGCATAGGGTCCCCAATGGCTGCATATACGTACCTGTACGAGTAGTAAAAAAGAAAAAAGATTTTATATATATGCTCACAAGTCATCAAGAAAAATATCTATATTCCTCTGTTTCAATTTGATTGGTTGATTTTAACTTGATACAAAATTTCAGAAAATAAAATAAAATTATAATCTTAAATTAAAAATGTATAGAACGTATATCATTTAATCTTACTAATTTCACATAGTTTGGTTTGTGTGGTCTCTGCTGAATCATGTGGTCCTCAGACATAAGAGGGCCTACCTAGATGGCCTAATGCTGCACTATAAATGGCCCTACCCAAATCAATAAATTTCTGATAGTGTTATATACTCAATTTTTTACCAAAAATAAGTTATTATTTAAATCAATCCATCAAAATAATATATTTTTAAAAAAAAATTATAAAACTAGTATAAACGTATTTCTCAGGAACGTTTTAAGTTACACTTTATTTAACAGTGTTAACTTAAAAAATATTATTGCGAGTAACGTTTTTAGCATAATATGTATTTCACAGTAATGTTTCATGGGTCATTTAATCTTGTAAATATAAAATCAAATCCTTCAAATTTAGCTATAATACGTTTTAACTTAGAAAAAATTTTAACAGTAACGTTGTACCTTTAAAATGGCGAAGTTGATTGAAAAAAATTGCAGCTTATTAAATGAGAACTTGACATCGAAGAAAAGTGATAATCAACAAATACACAATGAATCTGGTGATAAATTATATTTCAACATTAATGTCGAGATTGTAAAAGACAAGGTAAAAACAATATGTTTTCATCAAAGTAGAACTATGTTAATTGAAAAATATTAGCCTGATTGCGATGTTTTGTATGTTTTTCTCAAATCAGAACAGACTATGACTAGATGGGTCACTTTGTAGATTCGCCAAATGTCACTATCAAAAACATTTTTAAATTAAAACAATTGTCAAAAAATCTTTCAAGTTAAAATGTTGACGTCATTAATATTTTATAACTAAATTGCATAATTTATGATTGAATATTTTTTAAGAAATGTTATTGTGAGTAACAATTTAGATGTAAAACGTATTTTAGAGTAACGTATTATAAAATGTTACTGTAAAATACGTATTATGCTAAAAACGTTACTGAAAAATAAAATATAACCTAAAACGTTACTGAAAAATACATTTATACTAGTTTTGGAAAATTTTTAAAAAATGTATTATTTTGATAAATTAATTTTAATAATAACTTATTTTGGTAAAAAAATTGTTATATACTACTCCTTCCATCTATATTTACAAATTTTTTTCATGTTAATTTTAAGAAAAAATATATTTAAACAAGTTGGTCATTATTTACATGATTTTACTCCCAAAAAGCGGCATAAGATAATTATACTATCTACTATAATTATGTAATAACAAGTTACTAGTTCTGAAGAATAAACGTACTTGTTCTTTTTGCCAACATACGCAGGATTGATGACTCCAAAATCAAGATTCCTGGTAGAAATTGGATGTCTGCTCACCATCCCTGTTTTCAAATCTATCTTCACTTTCTCAACACATGCATGAATCATGTCCATCCTCTCCATTGTATGCTCCACAGATAATATATTCGGAGCCACCAATACTATCGTATCACCTCCGTCCTCGTCCCACGCGTTGATCGCGTGCACAATATTAAACCCTGGCACATCGAACCACCTCATTTCTGACTCATCCTTGGCGTAACGTGGAATCACGCCAAGTCGGGGAGTTTTCCCTGAGTCAGCACCCACTGGTGAACCACCGGTGAGGAACTCAAGTGGGTTCATCCCAATTTGCATGTCTGAAAATATAGCGTATTTTTTTGTTATTGCAAAATCATGGAGAAATGAGGGGCGGGTCATAGAGAAGATGGGCACGTCCGGGATTTTGGTTCCGTTTGGTTCGATTCTGAAATAAGTTAAAAATGGAGGCACCGGACCGTAACGGAAAGCAAAAGCCTCGTTAGTGTCCGGGTCGATTTTGGGATGTGCCGTCATGCTCATGAAAAGCTTTCCGTCGAAATCGTGACGGCCAAGGGTAATAATATCACCATCTGGTGCTATTTTTACCGCGTACGGTAAATCAGATTCACCGAGGGCGAAAAGTTTACCCCCGAACAAAGCTAAGCTTGTGTTCGCAAGGCCTATACCGTTTGCCGGATTGAACTGTCCCGCAATCAACCGGGCCGCGGTGATAGCACCACGTGCGGCCGAGGCAGTCAGGCCGTTGAAACCGGAGAACACATTAGGGAGAACCGGAGAACCGGCTTCACGTTCAATGATGTATTTGTAAGTCTGGACGAATCTGCTGCAGAGAACAGCTTTGCCTTGAGAAATTTTGATAGAGTGAAGCATTCCATCTCCGTCGAAAAGATGGTAAGGTCCACGTGGCAGATGTTGAGGGTTAGGGCCATTTCGGATGTAGGCTCCGTCTAAGCAAGACGGAAGGGATCCTTGCACAACTTGGCATTCAGTAGGAGGAAGCTCGTCTAGTACTGGAGCGAAGTTGTTAGAGAGAACATGCTTTGGATCAACAGAAGATTTAAGAGGAGGATCAATGAAAGTATTTACGAAATCGTCAAATGCATTGAAGATAATTGAGGAAAATGATGGTTCAAGAGGTTTTCTTGAGGGTATTGTAGGTTTTATAGGCAATTCTCTTTTTGGAGTTGGTTTTTCTTGTGGTTTTGGTATAGTTGTGGTTGTTTGTGGCCTTTCTTCAGTTCTAACTGCGAAGATTTTTAGAGTAGGATAATAAGAAGATGTGTTGGGAGAATAATTGTTTAGAGATTTAGGGTGTTGTGACAATGTAGAAAGGAAAGTTGAAGAAAGAGCATCCATTGTGTGTTTCTTCTAGAACAAAAGAAGAAACAAGATATGATGATACTAAAGAGTAAAGGGAAAAAGAATAAGTGATTGGATGAGTTACCATGGCCAATTTATGGGGTAAGGGGAGTGAAGAGTAAAGCAAAAGAAAGGGACTATTCATTTAGGGAACATCACATTTTCCTAAAGTGGGGTAGTGAAAAGAGACTCCTTATCTACTAGTTCTATACACATTACACAACACGCATGAACAAAAAAATAAAGCTAATTAATCCACTATGAATTCAATAGCTCTTAAGTTTAGGCAAGAAGAGCATCATATATTATAATTAGACCTACAGCATATAATTACATACACCAAAGACTAGGCAAGAAGAGCATCATATATTAAAACTTTTCTTTGTAAAATCTTTTTGTGTTTTTTCTTCTTTCCTTCATTATTTTCTGATTTATATGTCACGAATAATTTAACTTATCATAATAAAATATTTATCATTTATTGTGAGTTACTAATTAACGTTAAAATTAAATAATTTACCTACAATCCTACATTATATTGTAATTAACTTGAATATTTTGAATAATAATTGTTATATAAAACTTAAACTCTTGCTCTCTTTTTTAAGACTAAAAGTTTAATGAAACCACACATTTCTCAACAAATATAAAAGAATGATCATACGAGATATTCATTATATATGATTTATGATTACAAAAAATGGTTGCCAAAAATAATTCACGTCAACACTCTCTTGATAGAGACACACATATATGATATATATCTTGTATCACTTCTTATCTCATTTTAAACAAAAAATCAATTTATATATTGATCATATAAAAAATTATATTATTGATAAATTTTAAACTCCAAAAATAATAGTATATTTCATATTTTTAGCGTATAAAACTCAACTCCAATAATAATCTGAACAAATCAAAGTTACAAATTCCAATGGGACAGAGAGAATAATATTTTTCTTCTATTTTCAGCCAAGAAAAAGAATATTTAAAAAAAAAATTAGAATAGACCTTGATTTAATCCAACCACGTGTATGATTCATTTTAAGAACTAAAGGAAAATATCCTTCAGTCTCATGGAATCCAGGACCATTATGACCAGATGGCAAATTTGCAAAGCCAAACGTACAGTTCCTACTCTATTAATAATGTTGAGACTAGTTAGAATAAAATTATTTTTTATTCATAAATTAATTTAGTTTGATTTAACTTTTCAACACACGTAAATTTGTTTCCCTAAAAAATTTTGAAAATTTATCGTTGCCTCACTTGATGTGACAATCTATTTATTAGTTCGTTTTAATTAAAAGAATGTCATCTTATTATAATTTTAATTTTTTAAAATTATTCTTAATGAAATGATTTACAATCACGTAAATATTTGAGAATTATTTTATACTTCAAATTCAAAGATCTTCTTTTTTTTAAATACCGTGTCAAAAAAAATTATGTGTTCAAAAAATTAAAAATTATTTGAAAAATTCTTGTGATAGTAGATTGATTTGGATTGTTGACTGATTAGCCCATCTTACTTGTTTACTCTTAAATTGAGCCTTCCGTTATATAATCAACGTTATGATCAAGTTAAGTGGCTTGCTTGAAGACCAGTAATGATTTCTTAGTATTGGTCACGTCTAGAATATCCTCTCGAAACATGATAATCGATATATTAATAATCTTAGTATTGTTAATATAATATGTTGTTATGTATCATTTTTACTTCATATAATACTAAATAAAATGTATAAATAGTATATGTATCTTATGTATTACTTATACATACATTAAAAAATGACCGGACAAGATATTAAATAATATCAACGCTCATAAAAATATACTAATATTAATCGTAATTAAGTAATACTTAAAAATATATGTCCACATTTCATTTATTTACTGATTTAATGTGAGATAATAGATATGGATAAAAAAAAATTCTAGAAAATATAGATACACTAGTTCACGCAACAAGTGTAGGGTGTTGTGAAAGTATCCACGACTTGTCTTGTTGAAGAAAACAAGTGTTGGATGAAAGTGAGCATCAAGTTTATGAATTTAACATTTTAGAGGCTTTCGGAGTTCGAGAAGTACTTTGTAACAACACCGATAATCATTGAAATGGACAATCTCTTAGTTAAACAAGCGCTAGAACGAAAAAGTTGGTGGAAACAACTCTTACTTTGATGTTATTATTCATGATTGTAAAGCTCTCATATGTGACTTTACTTCTATTTCTTTGGCTTTCGTTAGAAGACCAGCGAACCAGTGTGCTCATCAGTTAGCTCGGGCTTCTGGTTCTTTCACTGATGCTATGGAGTGGATAATAGATCCCCTATCTTTGATTCATGATGTACTCAATTTTAATTTGATCAATAATTAATCAAAATTTCTATTTTAAAAATAAAATAAAATAATAATTTAAAATAAATAAAAGATTTAAACAAAAATCACATACTAGCTCAGCCTGCCTACACATGAAGGAAAGGGACTGTTCTTGGGAACACCTAGGTTTCTTTTCGTCTAGTCACTTCAAGTATTCCAATTCAAAAGAATTTTAAAAAAAAGATTCTCATCAAATTTATTCTACAAAGGAAAAATAAAGACCATGCAAATATAAATATTTTAGAAAAGTATGTTTGATCAAGATATTTGTTTATTAATCGTTTTTTGTTTTATTTTTAAGAATTTGAACTCAAAAATTCTAAGAAAGAATATAAAAATTTCAAATTCATATTTTATCTAGCAAATAAAGTCAATATTTCTTGCCTACGGATCAATCAATCGATTGATGGTTTAATTTCACCAATTTGACATTATTTTCTCTATTTTCATATTTGTTAATTAGGAAATTTCGTACACCATCCAAATAAATTGCTTATCTTCCATTCCATTTATTAGTGATTAGTGATTGATCTATGACATTGCTTACCTCTTTTTATGAAAAGTTTTTTCAAAAAATAGCCCAAAAGTTCAAAATAAAACTTTTATTTTTCAGTATGGAAAAAAATATTTTTCAATTTCACATATTGGATTGATAAAAAAATTTGTGAAATATTTTTCAAGAAAAATAAGTTTTTTAAAAATGAGAAAAATGATCACTTTAATAAAATTTTAGTTATAGAAAAACAAGCTTCACAAGTGATACTTTGTATTGATCGTATACTTCACACCCTCAAACACATAACATGATAACATCTTCACCTCACCAACCCCCCACCCTACCCACCCCGTACCATACCCATCACCCTACAACTCCTACCTCCATTTCGCATGGTATTTATCTAGATTATATATATAAATATAATTTTATTATAATTTTTTTTTTACTTACATATTACTTTGTATTGATCGTATACTTCACACCCTCAAACACATAACATGATAACATCTTCACCTCACCAACCCCCCACCCTACCCACCCCGTACCATACCCATCACCCTACAACTCCTACCTCCATTTCGCATGGTATTTATCTAGATTATATATATAAATATAATTTTATTATAATTTTTTTTTTACTTACATATGGTAAATAAATAAGAAATTCAGTTAAAAAATCATTATTTGTCACTGAAAAATGTTCAATGGCTAATATTTTCATAGATATTTTGATTGAATCAGTGAGAAAAGGAAAAATAATATTGTTTTCACAAGAAAAACTTAGAAAGTTCCTAGATTTCAATGAGAACATATTTTCCTTTATGTACCTGGATTTAAACAGATACAATTTGAAGGATTTTGTAGGTTCATTGATCAAGGTTTGATGGAAGAACATTTTTCTAATGAATTGATTCGATCAAAATCGATGAAAAAAGTTATATTTTATTATATAAGATTTTCATTGGTTCACGATAAAATAAATTCTTTTCTTCCAATAATGACTTTTCTAAGAAAATATTTTCATTTGATCGGAAAAACTAATCAGTTTCAACAATATCTCCTTCTGATTTTTTTTTTAATACTCTCAACGCTTTTTGTGGCTATGGAAAATACTTTCCCAAAATAAAAATATCTACAGTAAATTGATATGAGGACATTACTGCTTGTCTGGAATTATTCTCCTCAATGAAAAAATAAAAATAATTAGGCTATTTAATGCTTTCGACCTAAGTCATTTTCTGAAAAATATTTATTTGTTTAAAAAATATAAGCCTTTTATTGGAATTTATCATGATTTTTTTGAATGCTTAATGTATTAAAGATTGGTGTTGACAAGTGACTGTATTAGAAAATTAAACAGTATTTTAATGAAACTTTTGAATAGTAAATATTAATTATACTATAATATCTGAGCATTGATAGCCATAAAAAAAATAAAACATTGAGATAATTGTGAAGAAAAACTTCCATCATAATTAAGAAAAAGTCATTTTTTTCCTTTTTGGTGAAAGGAAAAATATTTTATTTCCAAATTATCGAGTATTAAGTATCGGAGTAATCTTATTAGTTCAGTTGATTAATTACTGGAACTTTCACCATGTTGGTGAGGGTTCGATTCCCCACATTATAATTCTTCTCCCTTCAGTCATACCAAATGCACAAAAAATGTGTTGCATAGATTTCTTATTTGTGTAAAAAAAAATTGGAAAATATTATCAGCCTGCTTTAAGTTGACTTTTGAAAGGAAATAAATCTCACTTATTACTAGTATTCGACAATGTCATTTATTGACATGTCTCATTATTATAGGGTTGATTTTTCATTTCATCACTTAATTAATACATATTATTGCATAAAGTTATTTCTATTTTTAACTATATTTTTTCAATTAAAAAATGACTTAATTTCTAAAGTAATAATTACTAGTTGAGTGATAATTGAAAAATTAACTTGATTATTTAAAGCAAGTGTCACAACCCGCCCATCTTCCATCAAAAGTAAGAAGATTTTAGAGTCAATGAGAGGTTTAAGAAAGACTCTAGAACAGGGAAGATAAATCTTGAAAGCCTTAAGAAAACTCTAGATGTATGGAGTCTTTTAGAGTATGGAATATTGAAAAACTTATAGAGTAAATTTTATTTGCACTTTAGCCCCTAAAAAGTAGTATAAATAGACGAATGATTCATTTGTAGGCACGCATCAACTAAGAAATTATCATCAATTTTTCAAGTGATATACAAGTCTTCTTTTAAAAGCTCTTTTGTCTTCTTCAATCTATTGTTTCCTTAGCAATTTAGTTAAAAAAGTTTATTTGAACTTACAAAATCTTGAAATATTCATGAGTAAGTTGTCATTTGTTAAGTGTCACACAAAAGTGTTAGTTAAAGCCTAAATTCATGACAAAAAGCTATCGTCCACTAATAGAAGCAGGTAAAGTAAATGTATAACACATTGTTCTTTTAAATGCAATGATGTAAGTAACAAAGCAACCGTACCATTTTCAGAGGCTGGCATTTTAACTGGCCAAGAAAAATAATGTCAGAAATTGTTGTTCTTATAAGTAGAAATATTGATTGTGACAAGATGTTTGATGCCTTCTTTTTTTAATTGGACCACTTGGTTGGCTAAAATAACTTCTTGTTTGTCCGTGACAAAAAACTATCTTCTGCAAGTAGAAAATGTTTGTTAGATCATGCCAGCCCACTTGAGCAAATTTCATCCAAATGGTGGGGTTGTGCGTTCTACCAATTATGTTGGCATGCGCCGTACTATCACATGTATAATTTAAAATTTTAAGGATGATTGAGATTATTTTTTAATATATTTAGTATAAATAATAAATTTATGTAAGAGAAGAACACATTATTCTGTATAGTAGAAATATTATTCCAGCTAAAATCGAGAGGTTCATTTAGTCGATCTCATATGCAATAGTATAAAATTTTCTTTTCTTACAACGTCAAAGTTGTTTTCACTTTAGTTGCAATAATATTTCTATTGAACAATATAAAGTGTTCTTCTCACCTTCTTTCACATGAAATTATTATTTCTACCAAATATATATAAAGACAATTCAACATTTCATACATAAAATATGGACAAACTCAAATATTTAAAAACTGGCAAAAGTTTGAGAGAGAATCAAAAGTACACTAATATTATAAATATGAGGAACTATTATATTAGTGTTCCGCGTGAAAATTCAAAATTTAAAATTTCAAAGGAGGCAGTGGTATATTGTTTATAGGTATAAAAAGTTTGATTTTTGAGATTGAAAGTCCACTATTTCAGAACTTTCCTTTTAAAGAAAAAATAATTATAGTAAAACTAGGAGGTCGTGGACAGTGGGCTCATGACTATTTTGGAAATTAAATAGAAAAAAAGATGCATTTGAAAGGTCCTGTGCTACTGAACTATGTTTAGTTGAGAGGATTCAAAATTAATATATGTATGTAAATACGAAAATTTATTTTATGTGTAATTTTTTATTGAGGGAATTCAGGTGAATCCTCTTCCGCCCCTAGACTCGATCTCCCATGCATGGCAATGGACAATATAATTTCAATCAAATATAGGTCCATCACCTAGTGGAACTTATATTCCACAAAAGTAACAACAAATTTTCATGGTAAAGTGTCTCATACAAAATGAATTTCAAAATTCACAAGAATATGATAAAGGAGTGAAACTCACATAAAAAACAGACAGTTGTACAATTAACAAAACAAAAACGAATTAAGGAGTAGTGAGGAATAATAAAGAATGAAATTCCGTCACTTTTTTGATAGGTAAAATTACACTGAAAGACACTAAAATTAAAAAATTACAAAAAAAATAGCCCTCGTTGTATAGACATGTATAGTCGGTGTATATTTGTGTATCCTAATGTATATTTTGTGTATAACCCATGTATAAGTAATATACATTGTATAGAAGTGTATACTTTCTATAACTTTTGACAAACTATATTGTATAGTCATGTATAATTTCGGTAATTTTGGGCTATTTTTTATGTAAATAAAACATGGGCTATTTTTTTATAAACATTTTACTTTTTTGTATATATATGTAATTTCCCCTTTTTGATATTCTTTCAGTTCATTTTTATTTGTCTAATATTTTTAAAATAGATTTTTATTTTTTACTCGTCACTTTTAACATATTCAAAAATGACAATTTTTTTTACACCCTCAACATTAATTACTTATTCTTCACCTAAGTCCATACATAAATTAATATGGATATTAGTATAAATTACTCATATTTATAATTTCTCCATTTTAAAAAAGATGTGTAAAGTTAACCATCAACCATGGAGAGAGGTAAAAGTGAACAGAGGATCTCAAACAAAATAAAAAGGATAATATCAAGTATAAGTAAACGGAGGGAGCATACAATAGAACACAAATAAAATAAAAAGAATGATGCCAAGTTACAAATTGTCATTTAAAATACTAAATATCAATTATTTTACTTGTTAGGCTTTTTTAATTTAGAAATATGTAGTCTATGTTTTCACCACTAACAAAAAACGTATACAACGAAGCACAAATTTGTGGAATAACTCAGTAAAAGTCTTATCTTGCATTTTTATTCTATCAGAGGCTGTTTCCAAAACTTAAAATTATGACCTCATGATCATATGACAGCAACTTTACCGATTACTTCACTTAAATTGGTGGAATATTAGGAATGCAAATAATCTCTACATGAGTCAATATCTTATCAAAGTTTGAAAACATTTTGACAACATGTAAATAAAGTACTCTGATGGATATGTATGTATAAACAATGTATCATTTTGCAGTCACAAATTGTAAATAGAATCAATATTAGAACACTGAGACTCTGAGTGCATCAAGCACAGATTTGTGCGTTCACAAATCACAATAACCATCAGCTGACTAATGCCATTACATATATGTGGCTCCAACTGCAAAGGCAGCTATCACAATTCAAGAGAACCTACGAGTTGCAGATAATATAGATCGAGTGGTTGAAGAACTTTGGACCAGTTCTTCGATAACCTGTCAAACAAAAGATATTTCTGATTGCAAGAACAAGTATATCTGATGCTTAGTCTTGGATTTACCACAAACTGATCTTGCTTTCTATTAGGGTGCTTCTGCGTTACCAAGCCCAGTAGTACCATATACTCAAGTTCAGAATAATGTCTCATCAATATGGACTTATGTCAAGGTAAGTAGACTCGCTGTGCACCACATGGTCAGCCACCAGATCATCAGTAATTTTTGTGCCTGCGCTGATCCATTGTCATTGTGAATCATAACAGAGTCAAAGATCATAGAACTAGTTTTAAATATTCAGTAACCAATATTGGATATTTGTAATATACTTGCATTTCTGTGCCACAGACTGATACTAACAAAACGTTCCAGCATATGTTAGCTCAGCCACATGTCAAATGCGGTACAGTATAGTGCTATAACTTGTTTCACAACTCAGTGCATTATTATATACATACCCTTGTTGATCCTTGATATGCAACTAACTCATCAAGTTGATGACATCAAGGAAACTAGAGATATCAGCTAGTACATTGGCTTCATTATATTCCATGAAAAAATCCCTTGATCGTGAAAATCAACTTCATATAATTCATGGAAAACTAAGAGGTATTCTATGTGCAAGATTGCTTAACAGCTCTTCAGACCACTATTATATATACACCCTTGTTGATCCTTCACTAGAGAGATTAGCCATTACATTGGCATCGGCTGCACTATATTCCATGAGAAAATCCTTCATCAAGTAAATCATCTTCATATCTTCATAGAAACTAAGAGAGATTCTTAAGTCAAGCATGCATTTTCTCGATATTACTACTCCCACAAACCATCAAAACTTCATTAATCAAAGATTCATGTGGCTGCAAACCAGCTTCTTTCATCTCATAGAGAAGCCTCATGGCTTCAACACCCAAACCATGTTGTATACATCCTATCAACATTGCATTCCAACAGGCAATATTGCTCTTATCCTCTCTCGCATTAAAAACCCAGAGAGCATCCCGTAGCAACCCATATTTTCCATACATGTCAATCAAGCTACAGAGCACATAACTATCCATATCAAGTCCTACCTTGACGGAAGTAGCATGAATCTGTTGACCACAACATCCAGCATCT
Source organism: Solanum aculeatissimum (assembly GCA_038996855.1). Lineage (NCBI taxonomy): Eukaryota > Viridiplantae > Streptophyta > Magnoliopsida > Solanales > Solanaceae > Solanum > Solanum aculeatissimum. Next base: position 12,991 of record JBCEWC010002340.1, read on the forward strand.
CCCAACTTCCCGCAGGCTTTAAGAACACTTGAAAATGTAAAAGCATTTTTCTTCACTCCTTCTCTTACCATCTCCCTGAAAATTCTTATCGCCCCTTCAAACTGCTCCTCTTTACACAAATTACAAATTCTAGCTGTCCAAACAACTGTATTACAATGTGGAACATGATCAAAAACATTATCTGCGCTTTCTAGATAACCAAATTCCCCATAAAATTTGATCAAAAAACTACTCAAAGCCATACTTTCACAATTACCCAACTTCAATAACCATCCATGAATCTGTTTCCCAAGTTCCAAATTCATCATTTCCACACAAGCCTTAAGAACACACACTAATATCCCATCATCAATTATATCACCACATTTACACAAATTCCCAGCCTCACTTTGCATTTCCATAAACAAATGCAAAGCCCCTTTATACTCTCCATTCTCAACACACCCCGCAATTATCGCAGCCCAAGACTTAGAATTTCTCACACGCATTTTATCAAACAGTTGGCGGGCATGTCCAAAACAACCACAAACCACAAGCATCAACAACAAACGGTTCAGTAACGGCAAGCTAGGAATAACATCACTTTTACAGATATGCGTATAGACTTCAATCGCCTTTAAAGGGTCACGAGATTCAGTGCATTCTTTGATAAGGGAAACGTATATGTCAACTGGTACATCAAGGCCAAGACTGTCCATTAGCCTTAAGACATCAGAGATTGTGCAACTTGGGTTTGTAGTTTTCTTGATTTCTGGCTTAATGGGTTGGTGTATTTTGTGAAGGGGTCTATGTAGAGGCAACTGAAATTGAAGGGGGGTGTTGGAAATGGAGTGGGTGGTTATGGGTATCCATTTCTTGGAGTTTCTTGAAGAGGTGTTGGTATGCAACAATGGTGGTTTTGGGTAGAATGATGTGATCTCCATTGAATTTTAAAAGGATTGTTTACTGGAATTCATGGTTGAAAACAAATGTCTTCTTCCAATGGGCGCCAAGTTCAGTTGGAATTCATAGTTGAAACCTTCACCCCTTTTTAAATAAAATTACAAGGATTTAATACGTGTTTTGATTTGTTTATAAACAAGATTTATAAAGATTTTTTTTTTCAAAATAAGTGTTGTTTTTAGTTTTTAAAAAATGGTCTCAAAATAATTATTGCCAAATTCAACACAATACTTAGAAATTGTTTCCAACTATGTTGTTGTATTAGAGAACTATCTCTTCTAATAATACTCAATTTCGCAAAAAAATAAATAAATTACTAAATGGTACTATCTTTGTCCTATATTATATGAGCATTTTCATTTTACACGATTATTAAGAAATTATTAATACACTAGTAGACTTTACAGTACCATTTTACCATTCATTTATTTAATATACATTAAATTAAGTTAGAAAAAAATTATTAATACACTTATTAATGGTGGAGTAAAATGGAAAAAATAATTAATTCTATCCTAATATAATAAATATTCATATAATATGAGATAAATATTTATAGAAAACTATTAATATAATATGGGACGACGATAGTAACTTATTAGTATTTGTTATTTTTCTTAATGGTAATGAAAAGAACTTAAACAACATTTATCGTGGACACGGGAAGCATGCCTATATGATGATTTTGAGGTATGCATATATTATAACTAGGTAATCCGCCCGCATTTGTGTGATCATTAATCTAATTAAGTTTATATATCTTGATATTAAAATTTAAAAAAAATATTCTAAAGCTATTAAGTTTTTTCTATATAAAAAATTTAGCATTATAAATTTATCTTAAGAACTTTTATTAATGTAATATTGTTAAATTCCTAGTTATCTTCAATTATATTTTTGGATTATAACATTATTTCTCAATATAATTGGTTTTTCAATAGTGTTTGAACTCTCTAACTTAAATGATAAATTATTATAATACCCCCAATTTAAAAATTAATTTAGTATATCTTTTATATTATATTTATTTAATTATATTATATTGAAAGCAAATAATTTTTCACATCGAAGGATTGTGACTTTTTCAAAAGGTTGTGGCTTGTTGAAGGAGTTGTGACTTTTTCGAAAAATCGTAACTTTTTCAAAATCGTAACTTTTTCAAAGTTGTGATTTTTTCGAATGGTTGTGACTTTTCCAAAAGGGTGTGACTTTTTTGAAGAAGTATGACTTTTTCGAATGGTTGCGACTTTTTCAAAGGATTGTAACTTTTTCAAAAAATAGTGACTTCTTCGAATGATTGACTTTTTCAAAAGATTATGACAGATTAACATACCGTTTAATCAGAAATGATACCTTTTGAGTTTTTTAACTTCTGTTGGACTATTTAATTGATTTTAAAAATATTAAATTATTTAAGAAAATAAATAAATAAGAATTATGTGAGAGTGTCATGTAGGTGGGTCTAGCATTCTCTTTTTTACATATACATAAGATATATGATATGATTTTTCAGCAACTCGTACATGATGATTGAACAACATATATTTTAGGTGACTCCATACTATCGCTCAAACTCAAGACCTTTGAGGTATGAGCAATACATATAAGACGAGCATTTGGGGTTTTGAAATTAAAATAAATTTGTAGGTACTAAGTAGTTTAGCTTCAGCATACCATGAGTAAGGTGTAAAAAAAGATTGAATTGTAGTACATTTCACATTCTCAGTATCAACACTGGTATTCTTACTTAACAGCAATTCTTAACAAATATATTCCAGCTCTGGCTTTACCCATTTTTGACAAATGATACACAATTCAGAGGTACTTCCAGCCCAGATAATCAGTACAGATGCATGCAATAGATGGTTCAACATTGGAATGTAATTTTTGCACTTCTGTAGTAAACTCAAACGCTCAAATCCAATCTATGGCAACAGTCATGAGCTCTGGCTTTGCATCTTTCGCGGAGATTTAGGTACATCCTATTGCCACTCTTCCATGACAAGTACATTTATAAAGTGCATGCCTTTTCGCGAAGATGGCTTCCTTCAGTCGGATCAGATTGACCTTTGCTGATAAGTAAAACATGTAAGAGAAGCATCAATAAGCATTAAGTTAAAAGATAGACACAGAACAGAAGAGAAGTGGGAATATCAATAAGCATTAAGTCCTACATTGGATATCAAATGTCACATCGAAGACTCACCTTCCTGATTAAAGTAGAGTTGCAGACAGTAGGACAACCAAGAAGGGAAATGTTCATTTCAGCTTCTCCAAGTTGGTCAAGGAAAAACAAAAAACACTCGCAACTACTCCAGGAAAATAATAGGGGGAACAAACGATGCTTGCAGAATTGGATCTCCAAAACTCTTGCTTCTTCACCATTGAGTTCCTGACAATGAGTGACACTTATTTTTTTGCAGCATCATCAGGATTGTTTGATAAACTATCATTTGCAGAGGCAGTGGCGTTGCCCATGCTGGATTCATCTTCAGAATTGCATATAGATGAATTATATTGCGACTCCATGCCTAATTTTCCAGACGATGCAGGATTACACAGCATGGAAAAAGGAAGCGATTGCAAGAAGTTGAAGTAAGCATATTTGATATCAAATTGCATGTCATACCCTGTCTGACAAACAGCAGTTTAGTTCACAACATATTGTTGGAAAGGAGTGAGAAAGAAAGGCATTAGGCTTTCTTTGTCTTTTCTCTTTTCTGCCTATTCAGTTTCTTTGTTTAAATAAGAGAAGAGTATTACAGTAATTTACAGCGATGGTGAGTCCTCTGCTGTCTGGGCTCTGTCTAACATGGTGGAACCACATGCTTGGCCTGGATAATTTGCATAAGAGTAATATGGTTAAGTAACACCACTAATTACAGCTATCACTCAAAGAGTATCATGGAATGCAAGATAACTTTTGAGAGGCTTTCTGCCACACGATTAGCCAGCAAGTATTGGGCAGTTTTTTCAGTAATTTTATTGTTAAAACAAAAAACTGTACCAAGTTACTGAATCTTTGAAAAGTATATAGAGAACCAAACCAAATTACCAAAACCAAACTCAAATTTTCGATTTATCTTGTAATTTGGTGTTTACTGAATTACGAACAGCCCTACCCGTCCTAGTCATCCTGAATATGGTATAATGTATTCATAATGAATCCATACACTTGAAAATAAAACTCAAGTCAATTTCCAATTTCGATTTTTCAACTGCATAACAGGTCTCTTTCCATCAAAGAAAAATATAGTTTCTTTTACATTCTTTTCCTGCTTTATGCCAGGAAAAGAGAATAAATATTGCACCACCAGAAATTATAGATAAAGAGAATGGTAATTATTCAATCAAAGAAGAAGATAGGCTATTATAAATATGTGAAAGACATGATTAGGCAAGAGCTATTTGGAACAATGGAAGTCCTCCCCCATTATCAGAGCAGATAGCATTTTCTGCTGACTCTAATGAAGTATATATAAGAATTTAGATGCTTAATTTGTGGAAAGTGCCATGGCGAGCTGTCAAGACAGAATGAGAAAAGCTCACATGCAATTCATATTGAGTTTGTTCTCGCTATATGTCCGTCCATTAGCCAGAACAAGCTTCAGCTAGACATTGCACCATCTCCATCTCATTTTGCTAATAGAGTATTCATTCCAGTAAGAATACAGCACTCATACAATTGTTTGAGCTTTGAAATTCCAACCCAAATTATTTAGCAAACAGGGCTAGTTAAAAATGAATATTTCAGAATTTTGAAACAAGTAACATATAGCACAACAACAACAACAACATACCCGGTGAAATCCCACAAATGAGGTCTGGGGAGGGTAAAATGTACGCAAACCTTTCCACTGCCTCATAGAGACAGAGAGGTTGTTTCCGAAGACCCTCATCTCAAAAGTAACATATAGAATGAGAATGAATTTGTTATTGAAACAAAAAAGTTTGCAAAATTTGAGGAAATTCTCAAAAGCCAAAGTTAAAGATGAAAACATTAAAACGGAAATGACATTACTTTTTAAAATAATATTGTTTAATTAAAGAGTTACTTGCAAGATAATGTGTGTTAAACTCTTAAACTAGTGACTAATGAGACAGATGCGTCTCCATTAAAAAAAAACTTTTTCCAGAAAGGGGATGAAAAGTGAGGCAAATCCCAAGCTACATTGAGAAATATCAAGATCCTGGTCCTCAAGACCTCAACTATAAAATGCAATCAAGAGATCAATGATTGGACATAGTGTTAAAAATTTGAAACTAAATAAACAAAGAGATACGGAATACCCAGTATAATTGTGAAGCTTACAAGTAAAGATAATTGTGAAAGCTTACAAGTAAAGAACCTCGCCAGCCTTGACTGTAACTTCAAATGGTCCTGGTCCATTGAAATATAAGGGGAATTTGGTCATGTCCTTCTCCTTCAACTCAGGTGAAGGACATGGATTAACACTGCACCATGGCACATTCCTCGTTGGTTTTGCCAGTTCCAAAGAGAACTCCCCAGTATCCTGTAAAATCAAGAAAGCAGCAGAACACATATCAGCACAATAGAAAAGTACATTGTACAGAAATTCATTTTTCCTGAAACGAATTATAACCAAATTGCTAATTCCACGGCAATTCAGCAACACACATTCATCACAAAACATTTCAAACGCAATTCCAATTTCCAGAACTCATACATAAAATCCAATAAAAATACCAAATACATAAATATAATGAAAAAAGAAAATATTGAACCTGAGCAGTGGTTCACAGCTATAATGATTGCCAATTTAGGAGCAATAATGTAAGTTTTCTCCTATTTCCACAAATGAACTACCAATTTAGGATAGCCTTAAGTCACTTGATTTTCCAAGGTACCTTCCATAACTTAAATATGACTATATATACATATAGCACATATCTCCTCATTGCTTCTTTGTATGGAACTCTTTTCTTTAGGTCCATTCCCCTGAAAAAGAATATTTTAACAACTTCCTATATTTGAAAACTCTTCTATTCTAACATTTCCATTGCAAACTATCAAAACATATACATCATAAAGCGCTAGAAAGTCATTCAATCCTAGAACTCACATTAAAGAATAGTAAACATCAACTACATAATATACGAATATATTAAAGAACAAGATAACATACTGGAATTCAAGTTCTCCATAACGAATTACATCCAAAATTGCTACTTCCATGCCAACCCATCAACTCATATAAAAACCCACCAAACAACACTAACATAGTGCATTAACACAAGAAAGACGAGAATGGGAAACAAAGTTACCAGTTTTATGGGAACCCATCAACACATATAAACCATAAAGCGCTACAAACGCATCCATTTCCTAGAATTTCACATATAAAACCGAACCAAGCTTCAAGCGCATCACAAGTACATTAAAGAAAAAATATGGAACCTGTGAGTAGTGGTACTCTGCAGCAGGATACTCACGAATATACATCCTGTGAACATCAGTAGGAGGAAGAAGCAAAAAGTGCTTCTCCCCAGAAACAACAGCATAGATATTCTCATAATGATCCTTATGAAACGAAGTCTCAGACAACTCATTCCCAATCCACAGATTCACAGCTTCAGGTAAACACCCAAAAGCCTCAGTAGCCCAAGCAAAATCAGAATCACAATCTTGACTCAACGCCCCATACTCACTCCGAAAACAATCATTCTGCTGCTGCAAATAACCCACACAGCCCATCTCCGATTCCAACACCCGGTCCAAGGCATCAGGAAAAGGAAGACACCGAACTTCAGCAGAAGCAAAGCAGAGTGAAGAAGGAGAAATGGGGTTTGGGGAAAGTGCATCAGCACGGCCTGTAGGAGTAAGGTGAAGAGAAACAGTGGAAGAAGAGAGGACATTGAGTAGATAAGAATTAGATTGCCATAGAGTGGTGGCTGGCCAGTGGTTTACGGCGTTGGAAATGATGCAAGGCTTGTTGGGGGAAACGTACTCGCGGAGGAATTGGAGAGGGGTGGGTGGGGAAGAGAGGTGGTTGATTTGGGTTGAGGTGCCTAAGGTTAGATCTCGAACTTCTTGCCAGAGGTTTTGGATGGGTTCTTCTACTTTTTCCATGGCTGTGTGCTTAAACCCTTCTGCTAGTTTACACTTTACAGAGACTAATAGAGTTACAGCTTCTTAATTTAACTATTTTTTATTATTATTTGGATTAGATAATTAAAATACATAACCTAATTTTTGTTCCTTTTAATGTTTAGTAATATAATTAATATTTATTAGAATTATTTTAGTATGTTTTCGTACTTTAAAATTATTGTAATTATTTTCTATTTTGACTTATATATTTACGATATTTGTTTTATGTGATTAGATTATTATTTTGTTGAATATTTTTGTATCATTATTCATATTATATTTGTGTTATTTTCTTTAAAAATACCTTATATAATTTCATTTAGATAAGATTTTAAAAAATATTTAAAATAAAAAATAATTATGTGTTTGTATAATGGAAAAACCCGAAAACTTCAGAAACTTTGAAAAAACTTCAAAAAAATTCGAAATCGAAAGACCTGAATTTTGTTAGTTTGGTTTGCTTTACAGATTTAAAAATCCGATACATATGATGTGATTTGGTACTTAAAAAGTCTAAATCAATTTTATTCATGTACACCCTTAATTGAGCGAAATAAAAATTCTCTCTTTTAAATCTGAGATTTTTTTTAATTGCTTCGAAAATGATACGTAGATGGTGGCTTCAAAGCTTCGAAGGACCATTAATGGAGTCTAAATTCTCAGCAAGTTAACACTTTAAATTATAAAGCACACACGAAAGTATAGAACAACGATCTCGATAAAAATGATGATCAAAATATGTATCTAATTAGGTATATATATATCTGACAAAATATACATATCTATATAATAAATTATACATATATTTAATAAATATACATTGTATCTGAGTTAAAATTATATATATCTATGAAGAAAGATTTTTTATGCTCAAAAGATAGTTGGAAAACTAATTCAGCAAAGTTTTACAAGAAATTCAACGAAGAACATATGATTTGCTCTTAAATTAATGTATTTCAGTTACATTTCATATTTAAATACACATAATTAGATGTATCTTTCTTATATGTATTTGGGACAAAAATAAAATAGGAATGATAATATTGAAAATTCACAATAATGCATATAATTAGTCCCTAATTTAATCTAGTATGTTATTTACACTAAAATAAACGAACTAAGATTTTTTTAAAATATTAATTTTAAAATGAATTAAAAGAAAATGGAATTAAATAAATTGAAACCCCCAATGAAATGTATTTTTTAGAAGATCTCTTTATTATCATTATTAATATATTATATAGTGTATGACGAAGTAAATAATTTTTTACATAATCCGTGTAGACCAAGTAACAGATCCTCGTTATGAGGAAACAAAATTCTACTAGATATTCTCCGGTTAATTAAGGGCGGAGCTATGAGTGTGATAAAATAAAAAAAAAATCGAATATATAAGTTAAATATAAATATTTTGATCTATATCAATTATTGAATATCTTTAATATAAAAATTACTCATATTTTAAAAATATAAATATACATGAAAATATTGACTCTGTCAATACGATGAACATTAATGTCCTAAAAGAAGTCCTTTAAAAAACATTTATTGCCTAACTTATGACACTTTTCTGATTTTGATAGTTAATTTTTTTTACCTGATCTCTTTATATTATTTTTTATTAAAATAAAATTATCAATTATTATTATTTATAATATAATGAAACACTTTATGCATAATTTTTATATAAGTAATTTTACTTTAAAAAATTTGAATATTAATAATTTTTTTATGATGAACATTTGAAAACTTGCCTTACAATATTTATATTACATAAATTGAGTATTTTGACATGGAGAGAAAAATGAAAAATATGCAACTATGTAACAAAAGATTTGCCTAACTTGTGCTACTATATTAAATGAATTTTAGTTTTTTTTATGGTCATATTATATTTTAAAAAAAATTAATTAAATTAATATTTTTAATTAAAAATTTATATCAATATGATTAATTTTAAAAAAAATATTAGTTAAATTAATTCATATCATTTGTCTTTCATAAACAGAAAATTCAGATAACTAAAACGAAATGGAATGAATAAGTCCGATACACTAAAACTAAACTTTTGTTGTGTACAAAATTCGACCAGGAAGATTTATTGTACCAATTTTATCAGTTACTCGAACACTCCCCTTCAAAATGAGACGGAGTGAATAGTTCTTTTATTCTATATATATCTTTTCCAGGTACAAGTGAAGAGGGTAAGAGAAACAAACAAGAAAGATGGAGATAACTAAAAACCAAAAGTATGAACCTCATATTTTGGCTTTACCTTATCCAAGCCAAGGGCACATAAACCCTATGTTTCAATTCTGTAAACGTTTAGTCTCCAAAGGTCTAAAAACCACTTTAGCCCTTACAAACTTCATTTCTAATTCGACACGTCCGATTTCATCTACCGTGGGTATTGACACCGTTTCCGATGGTTTCGACAAAGGCGGCTACGCTGAAGCAGAGAGCGTAGCCGCCTACCTCGAACGTTTCGAGAAAATAGGCTCGAAATCCCTAGCTGATCTTGTCAAGAAATACGAAAAATCGGAGTTCCCTATTACTTGCATAATATATGATGCGTTTATGCCATGGGCTTTAGATGTAGCTAAGGCGCATGGGTTAATTGGAGCTTGTTTTTTCACTCAAGCATGTGCCGTGAACTATATTTACTATTATGTTCATCACGGAAAATTGACGTTGCCGGTATCTTCAACTCCGGTAAAGATATCGGGATTACCAGAGCTTGAACTCCGAGATATGCCTTCATTTATTTACGTACATGGTACGTATCCAGCCTATTTTGAGCTGGTGTTGAATCAGTTTACGAATGTGGACAAAGCGGATTATGTATTTGTCAACTCATTCTACAAGTTGGAAGCACAGGTTAGTCATAAACTTACTGTTTGTGTAATAGTAGGGAAACGATTGTGTCAGCACGGACTCAATATTATAAAAATTAAAATTAAATTATTATTGTCTTTATCGAAATAATAATTAAGATAAATATAGAGAAAATATATATAATTTATTTTTTATATAAATATATATATAGTCGCTTGATAATCTTCTAAATCAATTCTAGATTCCTATTGTCTACCTAACATTTGATTTTAAGGTTATTAATGAATTTTTAAAAGTACTGATTGAATTAAATAATATTAGATTATTATTAGATTTCTTAAATTAAAATTGTAGGCTTGACAGATTTTTCATTTTCATAAAAAGAAATCATAAACATAACAAACCAATTGAATAGACTTTTGATTAAAATATGTTTTACCTATTAAATTTAAAATATTAAAATTTGTATTTGTATATAAAATATTCTATTTTCACTATATACGAAATTGACTTTGATTTTAAGGTGATAGAGATGACTATAAGTCGACAAGTACTTAGCATCCAAGTAAGTTTCAACTCAAAAAAATGTTACTTCTAAAATCATGCTAATGAAAAATATAAACATAGAATAAATAAATAAATAAATAAATAAAATTAATACGAAAAACAGCATAAGATCACATGAAAATTGAGAATGAGAAGAAAATAAAAAATAAGTATTATAAAATAAAATATTTTTTTAAAAATATTAGTAAAAATAAAAACATTTAAAATAACTAAAATTAAAATTAAAATAAAAGAAAGAAAGAAACTAAAAGTAATCCGTTTGAAATTACATCATGTAATTATCAACATTTCACATACTCAATTACCTGCTAATCAAGTAACTAAATGACCAAGATCAAATAATATAATTACGGTCAATTACACCAAATTCATTTCTATAAATATCTTTTTTAGCATACATGTAAAGTACATCCGTTATCTATTTTTACTTGTCATATTTAAAATTAACTCGCCTATTAAAAATATAATTGATATAATTATTTTATATACCATCTCTATTAAATAATATTTATTAATTTAAAAATAAATAATTAATATTAAAAATAATTATCTTTTTTAGATATATTATAAGTACTCTCTCTGTCCAACTTTACTTGACTCCTATTGACTTGACACAGGGATTAAGAAGTAGTAAATGATAGGGGTAATTTTACCAAATCACTCTTTGAATATAATTAATACAATGTATTGAAAAATATAATGAGAAAATAAATATAATTAATGACAAGGGTAAATTAAAAACTAAGTGTAAAATTATCTCTTAATTTCATAAACTGGACAAGTATTATTGAATATCCTAATATAGGAGCCAAGTAAAGATGGACAGACAGAGTAACAAATAAAAATAAAGAATACTCTACGTTTATAGAGAAAATTTGGAAAACTCATCAATGGAGCTAAGGACCCACATCTCAGATTAATTGCAAATAGAATATGTCATGGTACCATTATTAAAGGACAGAGTTTGTAATTAAATAGAAAACAAGGGGTCTTATTTAAGTTTGTTTACTTTTGCAATAACTTTGAAAGACTTAGATACCCTTAATTTTTTATTTAATGTCAAAAACTGACATATTGAAACTATTTTTTTAGTTACGTTGTACCAGTTTTTTATAGAGTAAATTTAAATTAATATTTTTAAATATAATTTTCATCATATTTCATTTATAGTATGTTTTCATATTTTAAAATATTAAATTAATATAATTTAATTTAGTTCAGGAATTAAAATTTGAGCTAAAATTAAAGGCTCACTCCATCCCTGATTATTTAAGGCCAGTGATCATTTAAAGATCTTACCTATATATTAAATTGACTCATTATTTCACATATCTAATGGAGTAAAGAAATTTATATAAGTAAAATTTATTTTTTTATTAATATATTTATTGCAGGTAGCAGACACAATGTCAAAAATCATCCCATTTTCCACCATAGGGCCAACTTTACCATCTTTCTACATGGACAATATAGTTGAAAATGACGTTGAGTATGGTCTCAATTTATTCCCTGTGGATGCTTCAACGTGTATCAACTGGCTAAATACTAAGCCAGAAGGATCTGTTGTTTATGCAGCTTTTGGCAGCATGTCCACTTTTGATGACAAACAAATAGAAGAAATTGCTTGGGGATTAAAATTGACTAATAGTTACTTTTTGTGGGTAGTTAGGCCTTTGGAAAAAGCAAAAATTCCAAAAAAATTCATTGAGGAAAATTGTGAGAAAGGATTAGTAATAAGTTGGAGTCCACAATTACAAGTCTTATCTAATAAGGCAATTGGATGCTTTTTCTCACATGGTGGATGGAATTCAACAGTTGAAGCATTGGGATTTGGAGTGCCAATGGTAGTAATGCCGCAATGGACTGATCAAACAACAAATGCAAAATTTGTACAAGATGTTTGGAGTGTAGGGGTGAGAGTTAAAGTTAATGAGAAAGGGATTGTTGGAAGAGAAGAAATTGAGGGATGTGTAAGGGCAGTGTTACAAGGAGAGGAAGGGAAAGAAATGAAGAAGAATGCACTCAAATGGAAGGATTTAGCTAAAGAAGCTGTTTGCCAAGGTGGAACATCTGATAAAAATATACAACAATTTGTATCAAAATGTATTAGACAATTCGAGATTTGATCATTGCAGGATCATTTGGGTTATTATCTACTAAATAAGTGGCATCCAGAAGTTTTATGATCTATTTATCTTTAAGTACATGTCTTTTAGATCTAGGTGGGACAGTCATTTGATGTTTTAATTTGTATAATATAGACATTAAAGCACACTTGTCATAAATTATCATAATTCATATTTGTATATCTAAGCTTGATCATAATCTCATAGTTCATAAAATCATGCATAGGATTACGTAAGGCGCAGCGCCTTATAGAATTAAAGTTGAGTGACTTTGAAGTTAAAGTCCCCTAACCAAACATAATACTCCAATGCCTTTATTTTAATTTTTATGACATACTTTTTCTTTTATTATGTTACAAAAAAATGTTGCACTTCTTTGTTAAAAAATAATTTAATTCTAAATTCCATCTAAATTAGATAATTTATAGCCATATAAATATCTTTAACTTATTTCAAATTACAAGTTTCAAAATTCTTTCTTTTATTCTTAAAACTTTATACCAAATCAAGCAGCGCTACCTAAATTGAGAGAGAGGATTATTATTTCATCTATTATTTTATGTTGCAATTGCTTTTAATCTCCAACCAAAATATTTCCCATGTTACTGTTGGCTAGAAGGGTATTAAGTGGGCATTTGAATATAAAAATTGTGAAATTTGAAAAAAGTTAGTATTTAAAAATAGTTGGAATCCTATTGGAATTGACGTTGTGTTTGTATATGTAACATCATAGATTTCGAATCTCTTAAACACTCAATTATTTACATGAAACAAATTGAAAACCTCAACCCAGGTACAATGGGTCATCAATACGACTCGTTCAATGAACGATGAAAAGTGTTTGAGTGTATAAGATCTCATTCAAAAACCTAGATTGATGGTACAATGAACGATGAAAAGTGTTAATTTGAATTTACTTATGCTATTTAGTATTAGCTTTCGCATAAGAAATAATTTGATTTTATATCGAAATTTTTATGTCATGTTAGATCATGGGTTAGCTTCGAATCATTTTTGGTTCTAAGCACAGTGTTACGAATAGGTGATGGTATTGAGTCCTGATAGTATATGAATACAAATTGGGATTGTGTTTATACATGATTATAATAAATAGAAAAAAAAATATTAAGAATTAAATTAAAATAATTGAAAAATAGAATTCATAAAAGAAAAGAAGGTGAAGTAATAACAAAATGAATTAATAGTTAATTAAAACTTCTCGATGAAGATGTGTATATTATAAAGCATGTCAAGTTTAATGAAGTTTTTAACTATTAACTCATAACAAAATAAAAATAAAGCAATTGGATTCTTGAAGTTATTCTTTTAAAAAATAACAATAACAATTTTCCATAATCTTTTGAAGAAATAATTGAACCCCACATCTTAAGGAGTTTATTTGATTTTTTTTTTAATTATATGTCTATTACAATTTTCTAGAACTTGGACTAACTTTCGTGTAAATGTCATACACTCTTGTCATAATGTAACAATTATTTTAACCTTATTTTTTAATTAATTGTACAAAATATCTTTAATCATCCTAGTTATGATTGTTCTCTATAATAAATATAATTTTAAAAAATTCTAGAAAAGGTTAATATATAAAATTTATTTTAGATGTTTAGCCACGTAATCTATTATAATAGTGTACTTGTTATAATATTAATTCCCCCTTTTATAACCTAAAGAAGGGAAAAAGGAACAGAAAGAAAGTGAACAAAAGGATCTTTGGATTTAACTTTGTCACATTATTTTCTCTTTTATGATTTTTGATATTATGCTTATCTCCCTAAAATCATCTCTTAATTAATTATCGGATACTTAAAATTATAGTTGTGTTAGTCTCATTTTTTAATTCTAATCCTCAATTAAATCCAAAATTATTGAGGGTGAAGAAATTACATCAATATCATGAATATGATATTGATGTACAATTATTAATTATACAGTTGTTCTTTGTCATTTACATTACAACAGCCTGTTTTCAAGAAAATTCTTTAATAGCTTACATGATTCTTGCTAAGGCAGTAAAAGATTATTTAAAAAATAAATTAAACAAAATAAAAATTGAATAGTTAATTAATGAAGGATGCTTATCAGCTAATCAGTCATGTTCAACTAATACATAATGATTAATCACTTTAACAAATTTGATGTAACTGGCAGTGGAGAAGTAGCTTTCTCAAACTATTTCTTTTCATAATCATATTAGGTTAAGCATTACAAGATTGGTTTGCATTTTTCATATAATAAAAATAATAATAACATTGCAAATAAGTAAATATGAAAGGGACCTGGGTTATTTTTTTTCATCATAGTCCTAATTAAATTGAATTTGAGCATTGCAGGACTCATTTTTGGAGGTGTCAAGAAGATTTTTCCATTAAGTACTTGTGATAATCACCTCATTATAGAAAGGATGCAAATTTAGTAGCCTGGTTGAAGGAAAATATGTACACAAGGCCAAAAAAAGATATTACAGCTAAAGTTTCTACTGGTTGTGCTCTTCAAGACAAACTCAATGGCTTGTACAAACCAGATAAAACAGCTATCTCAGAAACAATTCAAGAAACTGTCAAATGGCCTTTCTTTCCCTGAGACTTCCAAGACGATTCGACTCGCAACAAGTGTAACTTCTCAACAAATGGTTCCAACACTTCTGCTTCTTCTTCTGGGGCAAAGGCCATGCAAATGCTAAGCTCCTGAACTGCCTCTTCATATTCCCTGATGCATATGTTTTATGTGTCAAAACAAGAGTCTGTTCCGTGAATCATGTCGAAAATGAGAAAGAAATAGAAAATTTCAAGATAAGACATACCTACTATAGTACAACATCATTCCATGGTCTCTCCTTAGAGCCCAATTGTGTGGCTGCAGAATGAGCAACCTTTCTGAAGCCATAATGGCCAGCCTAGAAAGTATTGTGTCATTCCAGAGAGAGACATAATGTTATTATAAGTGAACAGATATTACACACAAGTTAATGCCCTAATGCAAAGGTCAGAAATCTGTGTGATAACCAAAAAACAACCTTAATTTAAGCACAACACCTGCACTTGTTAAAGAAAAATACACAAATCTTGGCTCTTTTTGTTTATGCCAAATAATAATAGTAAGATGGAAAATGATCCATCCTTGCTCAGGACTAGCATGATTCTGCATGTTAGATAAAACATAATGCTTCAGATATGATCATTAAATGCTAAGTAGTGTTATGGCCCTGTTCGATAGGTTAGAAACTCGTTCTGTCCCATGTGTGTTAATGCAATTTGGCAAATGACACAATTCCTACTTCATTGTTACTTGATATACAATGAAGAAATAAAAGGTACCCATTACGACCACCTTAACAGGATGCACAACGGAAGACAAAAGCAGGAAAGAGTGCTGAATGCATATCTCTAAACACAAACAAATGCTCCCCTAAAAGAGAATGTAGATGCAAAAACTAGTGGCAATGGATGAGGTATCATCGTTACTTCTGCAACAACCCACCCCCGGTATACCACTTCCTTTTCCAAGTAACTAATGGTTGATCATCAGTCAGGCATATATGTTTGTTTAACAACATTTGATTAGAAGAATTGACTTGATTTTGTAAGAAGTAAGAACCAATAGATTTAGTGGCCTCAACTATCAAATATAGTAAATGCATCCAAACATAAGTATATTGTATCTATAGTATCTAAAAAGATCATCAAATCCTAAAGATCAGGAAGGGAGAAAGATAATATTAGCTTTCTTGGATTCCTAAAAGGAATGTCAGAGAGATAAAGAGAAACAACAGTTATGGAGTAAAGGGACGAAGAGGCTAAAAGTATGTAAAAAGGAAAGTCGATCTGCATAATGCAATATCTAGTCATTTTCAATTTGATCAGTATATAGAAATAGAAAGGACTTCTAGTACCAATATGAAGCTAGATCAGTAGGAATCTTTTACCCTATAGTTCATTTTGTTATAAACTTAGATGGAGGGATAAGCACCTATAATATCGCAGCAAGATTGATTTAATATGGTTATATTAGTGGAATGTTAGAATTTTAGTAGTGTGTCAGAATCAATAAAAATAACAATATGCGTCCAATATTCTCAATTCTCCTTTTCTCATGCCAAAGGTTGCAATTTAGCATCTTGAACCTGTAGGGACAACAGAAAGTGGCGCCTGCTTAATCAGGAACGAGACCCAAAAGTTGTAAAACAGAAACAAGAGAAGATAAGATTGTTACCTCAAATCTTGAGGCCGCAACAATGGGACATTCAGACAATTAGTCTTGCTAGACTTGTCATCTGCATGATCAACAGATCTAAGCGGAGAAGTCAGCATCAAACCATGATTAGCTCTTGAAGCACGTTTCCAGTGAAGCCTCTGAAAGAATAGTTTTGGTTATTGATCATTCCCCAAAATTACAAACAGAGCATCAACATGATGAGATGCATGAATGTAAACAAAAACAGCACTACAGACTTCTCTGTACAAGAGAATAAATCTTACTATCAAATTAGCCAAAGCAATTCCAATAATATCTCGGTTTGTTGCTAACTCAAGCCCCAGCAAAGAATTGCTATTGATGTCAGAAGCCTTTGCTCTAGGGTCATCGACACACTTCCCATTAACAATACCAAACAAGCTATGACCAGAGATAACCTTGAATAGCTCCTATAAGAGTAACAAAACAATTCAAACACAATGAGATTATTGTACATGAATACCATGATTTGCAAACTTCTGAAGGAATAGAATATAAGGAAGTGAAAAAGTATGGGATGGACGAACAAAGACAAATGTTAATATCATCTATGAAATCAAAACAACATACCTCAGGGTTTCCAGTTTGCGGCCATATCAAAAAATCTTCCCCAACTCGGGATCCCACAATGGTCAGATTAAGTCTTCGACAGACTTCAATATAAATGACACTAAGCAAAATTGCTGGAAAAAAAGTAAGCACTAAGTCAGATAGCAT
This sequence comes from Solanum aculeatissimum, assembly GCA_038996855.1. NCBI lineage: Eukaryota > Viridiplantae > Streptophyta > Magnoliopsida > Solanales > Solanaceae > Solanum > Solanum aculeatissimum. Next base: position 30,541 of record JBCEWC010002340.1, read on the forward strand.
TATCAGCAGTCAAGAAGTATTTTGAGGTTGCAGGATTTCGGACATATACAAAATAACGATGATAGCGGGAAGGAACAAAGAAATATACCACTACAATATCCAGAGCTTAATACTGAATGCAGGTATGCACACTTTGAATCCACAAGTACAGGTGACCTTTTGAAACCCCTTGACTTGAAAAGCACCATATTCACGGCATCTAAAACTTCAACCAAATCACATCCTATTTCTCTTGAAACTAGCTCCGCCTCCACTTCTCTCGCAATGACATCCAACTCAACCATCCACTCATTCATATTTTTTCCAGCAAGAGGCATGGCCTCCATGCAAGTCCAATCTGTGTCATGAGAAGGCAATGAAGTAGATCTCCTCTCACTTTGGAGTGAATGAGCATCCATCTCTCTGTTGAAAGCCATAAATGCCTCATCTTCAGAGGCCACGTAAAGCAAAGCCTACACGTAAAATAGGAAATAACAAACACACGTGAGACGGGATCAATCCACTTAAAAACAAAGGAGAAAACCAATTTACGATTTTACTTATACAACAACTGTCGATATTTCATACACCACCGTTCCATCGCTCAATGCCAAAAACTACATATGAACAGAATATGCAAAATTGCTGCTCGCAAAGTGAACTTAGTCTTTTAAGATAAAGTGCAAAGTGAACTAAGTCATTTCTACTATTTGCAATTGAAAATGCAATAAATGAACTGCTTTGAACAAAAAGAGGTGAGCAACACTCGTAAATACCTTTGCCAACGAAATATCTCTGTCCTTGGATTGGAAAGATATCTCCTGGGTGAACTTTTCTCTAGCATCCTTGAGAACCTGCCAAAAAGACAAATCCTCAATGAATGCGCCAAAATTTATACCACCATACTCCAATTGACAAATGACAGCAGGCCCTTTTTAAATGTTGAGTAATATAAACTGATTTAAGTGCAGAAATTGAACTAGTATACCAAATCAATACTTTTTAACAACATGAATACATTGAATAGAGATGGCATATCACAAGAAATGATAATCCCAACCTCCTGATAGAATTCGGCTCTAGATGTATATTGGGTTTCTGCTAGAGCAGAGGAAGCCAGAGGGGAAATGCTCAACCTCCTCTTCTTTGGTGTCATTGTACTTGCAGCAGCCAATTTGTTCCATCTTCCTTTCTCATTCCCAATCCAACATCCAACACGACCATCAAAACCACACCTGATGATCGTAAAGAATAAAGGGTCTGGGAATTTGCCTAGTACTAGCAACACAGATGCTTCTTCTACTCATAAATAAACAAGTAATACTGGATCTAATATATCATCTCAAACCGAAAACATAAAAAGACACTCCATGACCAAAATCCAACAAAACCCAACTGAAATCTTGAACAAAAAAGCACAAATCTTTACCTGCTGTAAACATTCAAACAACAAAAGGGTCTGGGAATTTGCCTAGTACTAGCAACAAAAATGCTTCTTCTCCTCATAAATAAACAAGTAATAATGAAACTTATAACCCATCAATCAACTCATCTCAAACCAAAAAAAGTAAAAAACAATTCAAGAATCAACATCCAATAAAACCCAATCCAATTCTTGAACCAAAAAGCACAAATCTTTACCTGCTGTAAACATTCAAAGAAGCCATAGCTGCTGAAAGTTCCTTCACAGCACCACCGACCAACATCTGTTGATGACACAACCCTGGCAATGATGCACACAGCATTCTCTAGGTCTTTAAGAAGAGACAAAAAAGAAAAGGGGCTGACGATACAAGACTAAACAATCAAGAAAGCAAGCAAACAAACAAACAAGGAGAGAGTGGTGGTGATTAAATTGGAATCCTCTTCTTCAAAAAAAAGAAAAAGAAGAAAACTTTAGAATTAAATCATCATCAAAAGAAGGTGTAATGGTGGAGAAATTAAATAAGGCCATTTTGGGTACTGAAACTGAACTCCCAAAAGACAAAAACAAGAGAGCTGACGTTAATGAATGGAAGTAACTGAGATTAAAACTATTGGAGGAGCTGACACTACTATTATTCCAAGATTTCCCAAGATCCATGCTATTGAAGGAATCCAATTTCAGCATAAAACCCACCTCTGTTTTCTTTTACTATTTTTTTTTGTACTAAAAACCCCTTCTCTTCTTTGTCAGAGAAAGGGTATATCAAAGAAACAATTATTGAAGAGCTTATCTTTCATTTTTCTTGTGGGTACTCTTTATAGCAATGATGATCATCATCTTGTACTGTACAAAGCCAAAAAGTACCAATGGGTCCGGTTCGCCATTCCACTTTTTCAGAAGGACCTTTCTAAAAAGTTCTGTTTTTTTTCTTGGGTTTGGCCACAAATATTTTTTTAAAAAAAAATTTAAAAAAAAAACTTGAAAAATAATGCTTGATTATATAATTTACTGTTACTTGACAAATATATTTGACAAATATTTTAAAACTTTGAATTCTAGAAAAAAATTAAAATTGAGACCAAATGCTAACTTAAAGTTAAGAATTTCTAGTCTTTCATTTCGTATACTTGACTCATATTGACCCGACAAAGTTCCTTTAAAAAAAATTATAATTAAAGATATATATTTTTTAAATGATATTTTGAAATGCTAAATTTAATTATTGAGTGATATTATTTTATTTAATTATTTAATAATAAAACTAGGATGGGAAAAAGGTAATCAAATTTTTTTGATTAGATGAAATAAATAAATAAAATATTTATTTTTAATATAAAGATTAAGTAAAATAAAATAAAAAGAATATTAAAGGCAGGCAATCTTTTTAGACTTCCTCTGGAGCTTATAGTTTCAAGATATTCTGATAAAAATGGCCCCTAATATTATGATAAATTTAAAATGACTCATTAACTATACTTTTATGTAAGTTTGTCTTTTGAGTTTGTCAAGTGAGCATATTTAATTTTCATTAAATATTTAATGATCTAGTTAACAAAAATCTTGATGCAAAAAATAGTATTTTTATGAGCATGTACATTTAATAATATTGTAATAGCTATAATTGTGGTAATAAAATAGAATTTAGTGAAGTAAAAGCTGCCTAATTTTTTTTTTTAAAAAAAAGATAAAAAGTAGTATGAGAATAAGGAAACAATGAGTATTATTCAAAGAGTTTGAAATAATGAACACCATGAGTTTGAGCAAATTTAAATGGAAATTTTAGGAAAGAGATTTTAGAGATTAAGGAGAGAATCTAGGAGGTAAGTAATTACTAAATTAGGATAAAATTAATTATTTTTTTCTCATTTTATCTTCACCATTAATCAGTATATTAATGACTTTTTCTAACTTAATTTAATGTACATTAATATAAATAAAGGGTAAAATAGTAAAGTTCATTAGTACATTAATGATTTCTTAATAATCATTTAAAATGGAAAATGTCCATATAATATGAGACAGAGAAAGTAACAAGTTAAAGAATATTTTGCAGATTTAACAAAAATTTATGATTAAAAAAAAAAAATTCATCATTTTTTCATGTAACTAGTAACTACTATATCCAGAATAAAAGAAGAAATATTATTCAAAAGAAGGATGAAAGATGTGTGTTGGATTAGGTAGGCTAGTGAGAATAGTACAAGAAGTTTTCATGATTGCTTGTTTAGATCATTTAGATCCATGAATATTGAAGATAATTATTTCTAATTTTAAGAAATATGATATATTTTATTTCAATATTCATAAATTCTATTATTTTTCCATAAATAAAAATAGAAGGTAAATATAAGAAAAGCAATAGCTCTTCCACCAAGAAAGGAATAGATATTTTTATTGAAGTTGTTGTTTGTGTGTTATCCATAAGTCATAATCAAACATTTGTATATAATCGATTTTATCGAGGCATTGCATTATGGGCAACACCCTACTCCCTGTCCCACAAACATAATATTCCACTTCACCTTGTTTATCCATACATTTGCTTCAAAAAATTTAAAAAATATTATTTATTTTTAAATTTGAAATACTAAATTTTTATGCTTGAAAATTAAGGATTTTAGATATTCTTCAAAATTCGTTTAATTTTTTTCTTCAGTAAATCATTTTTTTTCAAAAATTGAATCGAGATACGAAAGAATTCATATTTTTTATCGCATATTCTCTATCCCTAAATTAGCCTAATTAGATTCTATTTTTATTTTTGTTGATTTCTTGACTTTTCGCCAAGAGGAGGTTTTTGGTAATAATTAAATTTACTAAGTCTCTTAATTCTTAATCAATGAGGTAGGCTAGAATAGAAAAAAAGAGCAAAAATTGGACTTAATCTGGACTTATTTGGTAAAAGCCTACTAATTCTTTACACTCATATAGGCTATATTTTTAAAAATTCTACTCTTGGCTGATAAATTTCTAAATTTGATAATTATCAATGGACTTATGAATATGACTTTTTTTCAAAAAAAATAATAATAAATGTTAGATATTTAATTGTTGTATATTTCTTAAGTGGAGCACTACTTCCTTTAGTGCACCATTAATGTAGTGCAATG
>JBCEWC010002341.1:0-35039 GCA_038996855.1 Solanum aculeatissimum
TTTTTCTGACCTCATCCACCACTTCCTCTCACTGTAATCCCCCCCCCCCCAAACCAACCAACTAATTTTTTAAAAAAAACAAAAGAAAAATTGTAAATTTTTTAAAAAAGTTCTTACTTCATTTCCCTCTCCTCTCCCCCCCTCCCCTCCTAAAATAATAATTTAGATATTATTTTAATTTTTTTTAACAAAAGTAATTTTATGCTACCCATCTAATTCTCCACTTTTATTTTTTTCTCATTTTTAGAAAATTATTTTTTATTTGCTGCAAGTTTTTTTTTTAAATAAATTTTTTATTTCTTTTATATTCGATATACAAGTAGAAAAAAATAATTCTCTAAAAATATGTGTACATATTTATAAAAAAAGATAAAAAAAATTAGGAGCGGAGGGTTAAATGCAAGTCGGATAGAATTTTATTTATTTAAAAAATATCATTTTTTTTAGGTAGGAGTGGAGTAGGGGCTGAAGTTTTAACTTTTTAAAAATATTTTATAAAAGAGATTCAAAAAAATATAAGGACGGGGATTGTTGGGGCGGGGGGGGGGGGTATACAAGGTGGGCGGTGGAGTAGGTGAGAAAAATATTTTAAATTTTTTTTTAAAAAAATAATTATTTGAAAAAATATATATTTTTTAGAAGAATATTTATACTTTAATCTTTAACTTTTAACTAGTATTAATACTTCATTTAATTTTTGTCAATATGGAATATTTTATCCATGTGGCATGCCATGTGACAAGAGTTTTTTTTCAATAAAAGAGAAAGTGTATTACACACACCATTGAGGTGTGTTTCTCAAACTAATAAGTGATAGTTTAGATATGAAATTCACACTTCTAATAGTTTAGAAATAAAACTCAAAAAAAGAGGATAATTTAAGTGTTTTTTATACTTATCTCTTTCACAAACAATAGAAATGTCAAAAAATGATTTATATATGATCATTGTAATTTGACATACTCAAAACATATTAATTATCCACTTTATTATTTAATTGAGGCAAATATAGTTCTCCGACGATCTAGAACACAAATGATTGTTCAAGGTAGACATTTATTTTATTTTATTAAAGGGCATCTAAAATTTAATATATATATATATGAATGAAAAATATGTTTTATTGATATAATTTGTACAATTTTCTATATACATAATATTATCTTTTAACGAAAGATGTCTGATTGACCACTTTGGCTATATATGGCTACACCACTATCTATATTATTTTATAATTTTAAAATCACCTGACTATTATGTCAATACTTTTACATCATCATATCACAATTAAATTTAAATGATATAGTAATGGAGTAGTTGTTAGGTATTTTCTTAACATCATAAGGGACTAAACTTTAATTAGGAGATTAGTTACAACAAATTGAATGGAAAGTTGGGCTTCAAATTGATTAATGTGGCGCAAAATTCTTAACGAAACATAACCAATAACTTTCTTTCTTTAGACCAACTTTCTTTGGTTATCTTCCTTTACTACCATATCCATCCACAAATTACTTAATTATTCCAATCCTAGGATTTAATTTATTGTGGTCCAAACCCAAAGTAGTACTCTTTAATTTGTTTTGTTTTTGTCTTATTTTGTATTGGGATCTTGACTAATCAAATTTACATCATGTAAGATAAAAGAAAAAGCATTCTTAATTAAAAAGTTTTATACTCAGATTCAAATTTAAAATCTCTAAATAAGAGTAATAACTAGTTGACTAGAGTTCTTCTCTCATGAAAAAAAAAATAACATGTCAAATAGTCATTACAACAAAAATAATTTTTAGCCGCAATAAATACGCGCGTGTGTTTGGTATGGAGAAAAATGTTTTCCAATTTTCTCTTGTTTGGTTGGTTTAAATGTTTTCCAAATCAACTCATTTTTCTTAAATTTAAGCAAAATGACTTCCTTCCAAAAATTAAGGAAAACATTTTTCAAAACTCTTATCCAATTTCAAATTAATTGTTTTATCACATCCATACCACGACCCCCCCCCCCAAAAAAAAATTATTTTTTAAAATAAAATAAAAATTTTCACATTTTGACAATTTTTTTTCCACATTCCTACGTCGATCCACCCAATTCCTCAAAAATAAAAAAAATATATTTTTTTAAAATAAATTTTGAAATTTTCAATTTTTTACTCTACCTTGCGCCCCCAATCCCAACCTCCCGCCCCTCGCCATACAAAAAAATTATTTTTACAAAAATTTCATATTTTGAAAATTTTAATTTTTTGCTCCACTCCGGGCCTCCATCCCCCAACCTCCACCCAGCCTCCCGCCCCCACCCCGCATACAAAAAAAAATTCAAATTTTGATAATTTTAATTTTTTACTCTTACACCCCCCCCCTAATCCCCCACCCCATACAAAAAAATTTTTTTTTTTTAAAAAAGAATCAAAATTTAAAAATTTCAACTTTTTGCTCCACCCTGCCCCCCTTCCCCCACCCTTACCCAAAAAAATTTAAATATTTATTTTAAAAAAATATTCATGCCAGAAATCATTTTTCTAAAAAATATTTTCTACTGTCTAACTAAAAATAAAAAAAAATTTCTAAAAAATATTTTGATTCACTAACCAAATAATAGAAAAATATTTTCCACTCACCAACCAAACATGAGAAAATGAGTTAAAAATCAACTTATTTTTCAGGAAAACATTTTCCTCCATACCAAACACAAGAGTATTAAAAAATTTATCGGCATTAGGCAATTGTCATTAGACTCAACATCCTCATCGGTATTTACAAAAAGTATTAAAATATAATTGTGACTATCAATTATATTTAGCAATAACTAAAGTATTATTGATAATTGATTGTAATGTAGTGGATGTGAGTGAAATATTTTTTCTTCCTTTTACTCAAGTGGATTTGCATGTTTTTAGAAAGATTTCTTATTTGTGTTTTCTATATCTATAAGTATAATTGGACAAACCGTAAAGGCAAAGCCAAAAATAAAGCTAAGATGGATCCCATTAATATGAAGAAGTAAAGAAGAAGAAACCAGTTATTGCCTTTTCTTTTCTTTTTTCTAAAATATAGTGAAGTGGGGTATCTATTTTCTAAAATCACTTCATTAAAACTAATATGAAAAGTTGCTCTTTTATTTATTTGAGTATTTGACACTCTTCATTTTCTCTCTTTCTTGATCACTTACATAAAATAATAAGATTTAATTGACCAAACACATTTCTAATATAATTTGATTAAATCTTAGTTATTAAATTTAACTTATATCATATGTGAAACTTAAAATAGAGATGATCCTTCTCCTTGTAATGGTATATGATGGTTACTTTCTTTTTACGTGATAAGCAATGGCGAAATCACGTTCATGTGTGGGGTGTCAATTGATATTTCTTTATAAAAAAAATTACATTATTTAATTAGACAAAAATTATGTTTTTTATATTATATTAACTCCTCTTTTATTTTTTTGAGTTATGTATTTATTAGGTAAAATTTTAACTCCTCCACTTATAATAACTAATAGAGTTTGCATGCCTTCCGTAATGTCCTATACAAAGATGTCATCCTTCACGCGCTACGTATGAGGGGATCATGCGAGTCTTTCAATCATCATGAGAAAACAAATGAGTTAAAAAGTTGAGATTGGAAAATTCTCACAGGAAAAAACTAAAGGGAACATTAAATTAATATGAAAGTTAAATATTATTTGAATATATAATTTAAATTTTTTTATAAATATAAAAATTCAAAATTATTTAAGAAAATTGACTTTTTATTGCTTACTAAATTACGTAATAATAAATCTAGTAGTATTGCTTAATTGAATTCACAGTAGTTTTTTTGTGGATTATTCATGGACTAGGTATCTATGTCTATCGAAATGTGTATGCCTTCAATAAATTCATTACTCTCAAACCAAAAGAACAAAAAAAATCGACGATAATTTATTGATTTGATTTTAGAAATTTAAAAACCAACTAAATTAATATGATTATGACTTTAACTAATAATCGATCCAAACCGAATCACGAATACCCCTATCCATAATCCTAGCGTTGGGGTGTTAGCAATTAAGCAGCGAAAGCAATTGACAGGATCGTAACTCTCACAAAATCAATATGCATAATTAGTATCATGTTATAGCCTAAATTTCAGTAAGAACTACTTACTTATTGAAGCTTTCAACTATAGTTTCTCCAACGTCAGTTGAATCGAGAGTAGAAGTCAAGACTCCGGTCTTCTGCTATTTCCTGATCAACCGTCCCGCCAGCAACTTGTGTGGTCAAGTAGTTGAGGAAACTTGTGATTTTTTGTGTCTGTTTTTTTCTCCTTTCTTCACCATCAGGAAAAGTCCTTTTATCTTCAACTTTTGAAGAAGAAACAGATCACAAGAAAAACCAAACCAATGGTTAAGGGTCATTAAGGGGCATTTAAAACCCAATAAAAATCCCAACCCGTTTTTGATTTATTCTCACATTGAAAAAAATATTTTAGAATAATGAGGAGTATTTAATACCCCATAACCCCTAAAATATTTTTTTAATTTTCAAATCAGTATTTTATTTTACAATAAAACCCACTGATTTTTTCCTTTAAAAAAACATTTTAATCTTTTTATTTAATTTGAAATATTTCCAAATCAGTGTTTTAAAATATAATAAAACCCACTGATTTTTTTTTCAAAATTTTTTTTTCTCAAAAATTGGCTAAATTAATCAAGCATAGTAGGGACCGAAGATACATTTAATTGAGGCTTCCATTTACGATAATAATTCTTTAAAAGGACAAATTAATCATATCATAAAAAATTACATATTATTTCACTAAAAATATGTAACTGCACTCCTCTATATTAATTCCAAATCTACCACTGCATCTTATTTAACCCCCCGTGTTAGAATTACCGACACCAATTAATTAAATTAAATCTTCTGAAAAATTTAATTTATCGACTAAATTAATCCTTTATCTATTATACTTAATTTATTACACGTGATGGATATATAAAATCCACCTGCATGGTTTTCACGTGAAAACTTTTAAGTAGCCATAAAGGGGTGCCTTCAACTCGAGACCGAGACGAGGTTCTATCAACTAATCATTATTTCACTAATGTTACTTGAAAATTATCCAACCCATTAGGATTTTATCGACTCATTAAAAAGTCTCACTTTTTAATGGATTAAAATAATATAACAAATAACATAGTTCATAATAATTATATCAAGATTAAGAGTATAAGTTCATGCAATGGACAAGAGAATATATTTATTAATATTCAGAACATAAATAAAATTCTCCAATTGGTCCGTTCAATACATACAAAATGTATTAGCACAAGAAGTCACAATTTAACCATTCCCATAATTAAGATCAAATCATATTTAATCATGTGCTACAATCACCTAGATGTTTGTCCTTCCTCATCTTTAACCATGAACATTTAATTTTAACTTATATAAATCGACAATTTTAATCTTCCGCATATGCGCTAAAATTCTCCATACACAAAATTATCTACTATATAAGATATGGACACACATGTATACACAATGAAGTATTCAAATAAAGACTTTTATTATAATAAACAAAATAATGTAATAAGTCTTTACAAGGGATTAAAATAAAATACTATAACACAAATATATGGTTAATAGTATATCCCAACAATCTCCCACTAAGACTCATAACCATGCATACACAATTTTAACACACATTTCTTCTACATGCTTATCGAAAACCTTCTGAGGTAAGCCTTTCGTGAATGGGTCCGCCAAATTGTTCTTCGACTCAATTTTCAGCACTCTCACATCCCCCCTTTGCATAATATCACGAATCAAGTGATACTTCCTCTCAATGTGTTTACTCCTTTTATGGCTACGTGGTTCTTTTGAGTTTGCAACCGCACCACTGTTATCACAATAAAGTGTGATAGGTGCTTCAACTGAGGGAATCACTCCAAGTTCTTTTAGGAAGTTTCTGAGCCAAACAACCTCCTTAGCCAACTCAGAGACAACAATATATTCAGCTTCCATGATGGAATCAACAACACAAGATTCCTTGATACTCCTCCATATCACAGCTCCACCTCCTAGAGTAAATACATATGAGGTTGACTTTCTTGAATCTCTATCCGATTGGAAATTTGAATCTATATACCCAATGGGTATAAGATTTCTAAGATGGAAGACGAGCATGTAATCCCTAGTCCTTTTCAGATACTTGATTACATGCTTGACTGCAGTCCAATGTTCTTGCCCAGGATTAGACTGAAATCTGCTTACCATGCCAACAACAAAATAGATATCTGGTCTAGTGCATAACATAGCATACATAAGGCTCCCTACCGCAGATGCGTAAGGGATCGCCTTCATTATCTCTATCTCATCATTCGTCTTAGGCGATTGATCCTTCGATAAAGTAATTCCATGTCCAAAAGGAAGATATCCTTTTTTGGAATTTTGCATGTTAAATCTCGCAAGAATCGTATCAATATAAAGTGTTTGTGATAAGCCTAATATCCTTTGTTTACGATCTCGCATAAGCTTGATCCCAAGGATATGGATGGCTTCTCCCAAGTCTTTCATATCAAAACATGATGACAACCATTCCTTAACATAGTTTAACATGCTCACATTATTTCCTATGAGCAAGATGTCATCAGCATAGAGAATAAAAAAAGTTACTCTATTTTCATCTCATTTCTTATATATGCATGATTCATTTTCAAATTGATCAAAATCAAAAGTCTTAATCGACTTGTCAAAATAAATGTTCCATGCTCTTGATGCTTGTTTCAATCCATAAATGGATCTCTTAAGTTTACATATGCGTTTATTGCCACTTTCTATGAATCCTTCTGGTTGTTTCATGTAGATGCATTCATCAAGACTACCATTTAGAAAAGCTGTCTTGACATTCATTTGCCAAATCTCATAATTATAATGAGCAACAATAGATAAGAGAATCCTAATGGATTTAAACATGGCTACCGTCGAAAAAGTTTCCTCGTAATCAATTCCTTCTTTTTGAGTAAACCCTTTCGCAACAAGCCTAGCCTTAAAAAATTTCACTTTTCCATCCATACCTCTTTTTGTCTTGAAGATCCACTTACAACCAATAGGCTTAATGTCCACAGGTGGTTCTACTAGATCCTAGACTTGATTGGAGTACATAGATTCCATTTCAAATTTCATGGCAATAATCCATTTTTCAACATCTTTATCATGTAGTGCTTCGCGTAACTTAATGGTTTTGTGTTAGGCTCTTCAGGGATTCTATCATATGATTCTCCCAAGAGCGTAAACCTTTCAGGCTTTCTAATCACTCTCCCACTACGACGAAGAGCAACAACATGATTTGCTACTTCTGAGACCAAATTTTGAACGTCCTGACCAGTTTGAACATTTACATCCACAATAATAGTTTGCTCCAGAACATTCTCAAGCGCAAGCTCAGGTAAATTAGATTCCCGAGCGATATGTCTCCCACTATGTTGTCGTAATGGCATGTCAATGATTGTTCGTGGAACCTGTATGGTCGAGTTAGGAGGAGTTATTCGCTGGGACAATTCCTGTACACAAGTTTACTTCTAGGAATATAGATTATTAAATAGTCTTGTTCTATAAACTTGACATTGGTTGATACAATAACCTTCTGTTCCTTAGGACAATAGAATAAACCACCTTTAGTGCTTTTTGGATAGCCAATAAAAATGCACACTTCTATTCGTGGTTCCAACTTATCTGCTTTGCCTTTTAGCACATGAGTTGGATAACCCCAGACACGAATATGCCGTAGACTAGGCTTGCGCCCATTCCACAATTCAGAAGGAGTTAAAGGTACATATTTAGAAGGAACCAAGTTCAGAATGTAATTTGTTGTTTCTAAGGCGTATCCCCAAAAGCTAGAAGGTAAATCAGAATAACTTAACATTGATCAAACCATTTCTAAAAGAGTTCTATTTCTACATTCGTCACACCATTTTGTTGAGGTATTCCTGGGGTAGAATATTGAGAACTAATTCCATTTTTTGATAAGTACTTAATGAATTCAGCAGAAATGTATTCCCCACCACGATTAGATTGTAATGTTTGGATAGATTTATTATGTCACTTTTCTGTTTCAACCTTAAATTCTTTGAATTTTTCAAAGCGTTCAGATTTATGGCGCAACAAATAAATGTATCCATATTTTGAGTAATCATCTGTGAAGGTCACAAAATACTCAAAACCACCTCTGACTTGTATATTCATAGGGCCACACAAATCAGAATAAATTAATTCTAACTTATTATTGGCTCTATTTCCCTTAGAAGGAAAGGGTCACTTCATCATTTTACCTTCTTAACAAGACTCATAAGTTGATAGTGCCTCCACTTTCAATGAACTCAAAGGTTCATCAGAAACCAACCGAGATATCCTATTTATATTAATATGACATGGATGTAAGTGCCATAAATAAGTTAGACTCAATTCAGAAATTCATTTTCATTTATTCAAAACATCAATATTATTAAGTTCAGACTGTTGAAGCATGTTGTGAGAAATTTCAAACACAAACAAATCCAGTAATTTGGGAGCACTAAGGATAAAACAGTCATAATGTGTAATAACAACTTTATTATCAGTAAAAAGAACATGATAACCATAATCCATAAGTTTGGAAACAGATAATAAATTCCTCCTTAAAGAAGGAACATATAAAATATTATTCAAAACTAAAAGTCTGGAACTACTAAAAGAAAACGAAATTATTCCAATAGCCAGTACTGGAGTTGGCTCCCCATTCGCTTGAAAAATGAAAATTTCATTTCTATTTAGCCGTCGTGTCTCCCGAAACCCCTGCAAAGAAGTGCAGATATGATCAGTGGCTCCCGAATCTATAACCCATAACTGGGTAGAAACAACCGCTAAATAAGTTTCAATGACATTTAAATAAGAATTACCTTTCTTTTTCAGCTTAGCATGAAAATCAGGGCATTGTTTTTTGTGGTGTCCAGGCTGCTTACAATGAAAGCACTTGCCTTTTGGCTTAGCCACATCATCCTTAGCCACTCCAGGTGTCTTATCCTTGCGAGGCTTCTTATGTTTTTTCTTCTGGGTGTTTGCTGGTTTTGAAGATGAAGGTCCAACCTTGTCAATCAAGTATGCCACAGGAGCTTACTGCTTGATTATAGTCTCTGCCGCTTGCAGCTCATTCAACAATTTCGCTAAGGACAAGTCCATCTTGTTCATGTTATAGTTTAAGCGAAACTACTGAAAACTTTCAGGCAGAGTCTGAAGGATCATCTCAATCTAAGATTCCTTATCAATCTCAGCACCAAGTATCTCCAGCTCATTCAGGTAACTCATCAGTTTCAGCACATGTTCCCTGACAGAAGATCCCTCAACCATTTTAATTGTCAAAAGGGCTTTTATGGCAATCTGCTTTGCAACACGATTTTTCTCTCCGAACATCTCTTTAAGAGATGCCAGCATATCGTAAGAAAAAGGCATGGACTGATGTTGTGCTGTAAGACATTCGGCATAGAGACAAGAATGTAGCATCTTGCCATCTCATCAGCCTTAATCCATTTGTCATAGGCCTAGATCTCCTCCTCAGTAGGATCTGCTGGTTTGATAGGACATTCTTCAACCAATACAAATTTATAGCCCTCAGAAGTCAAAACAATGTCTAAATTTCATTTCCAGTCAACATAGTTCGGACCCTCTAGTTTATTTTGATTTAGAATAGAGGACAAAGGAGTGAAATGAGACATAGTTAATCTAGGAGATAAGAAAACACATTAGAAAATATACATGTCTTAACAGGAACAATAAAAATAAATATTCATGCTTATAAACAGTTAGATTCGTTAGGGAAACTTAACTATTAAAGCAAACATATATGTATATATCGCCCGGGTATACAAAACAAGACCAACTTAGTTAGAGAGTATCTTGTGCAGTATAACCAGTGGGATAGTCATAGAGTTTGGCTCTTCTTCATTGATTCAACAAGCAACTTAGTTGGAAAGTTGTAAACAAGTTATCAAAACAAGAGACATTTCTAACATAGTATCAAAATATTCAAGTTCATCCGATGGGGAATAAGACATAAGTCAATATATAAACTTATATTTTAACTGTGAAAATTATGTTTTTAAGTGTTAGGGATGAATCCTTACATCACTGGAACTCAAAAAAAAATCAAATTTTTTTGAATTTTCCAAAAATCAAAAATGGCCAAAACCCCACCTAAATGACGTTTTTCGGCCAAAAAAGATTGTACATCATAGCAAAGCGGTGGGTATTTCTCATTGGGCCGTTTTCAGTCAGCCAACCAAATTTGAGATCAATCGGAGTTCGAGAATTTTTTTTTAGGATTCGGCCATGCCATGGACATGCCAACCGTGCGCGCAGGCAAGGTCATAACATGCTAAGGCAGGTCATGACACACGCTGGCAATGCTAATAGGCGTGCCAAGGTAATGCCATGGCACATGCAGCCATGCCAGCAGGCGTGCCACAACATTGCCATGACATAGGCAACCATGCTATCAGGCGTGCCAAAGCACTACCATGGCATAGGCGGCCATGCCATCAGGCATGCTAAAGCACTTCCATGGCATAGGCAGCCACGATACTAGCAAGGCCAAGGCAAGGCAACCACGCCACTGGCAAGGTCAAGTTGTTGCCATGGCAACACACAACTTGACGTCCCCAAATTCCATTCTCCCATTGCACAAACAGTCAGAACAAAACAGAATTGAGAATGTTAAACATTATCGCTGTTCAATATCTAATCTGGTGAAGTTCGAATTTCAGGAAAAAATGACAGATTAGGAAATTAGTCCTATTGATGGTAGTTTGCATAAAAACACACAGATGTACAAAACAAACGTGAATTATGCATTAATCGAACAGACATGACTCGAAATTATCATCTTATGAAGCTATTCCATTTTCCAGTAAAAATTTAGAACAAATAACTGTTGAAAATTAAACATGGTTGTAGTAAATGGCAAACATAATTTTCAATTTCGAGATAAAAATCCTTATTTTGACATAAGAACTAAAATTCGATTATATAACACACGAACATGATTCTACAATTACAAAACAGTAATCACAGAGAAACTATAAATCGTGTTTTTTTTTTCAAAAATTCGCATATTATATTATCAAAAACATGAATCACAAATCAGTAAACCAAGATAAACTGTTAATCGTGATTTTTCCTAAAATGCATATTACATTATCATAATATTGTAAAATGATCCATGATACCAATTGTTAGCAATTAAGCAACGGAAGCAATTGACAGGATCGTAACTCTCACAAAATCAATATGCAATATAATTGGTATCATGTTATAGTCTAAATTTCAGTAAGAACTACTTACCTGTTGAAGCTTTCAACTATAGTTTCTCCAACGTCAGTTGAATCGAGAGTAGAAGCCAGGATTCTGGTCTTCTACTATTTTCTGATCAACCGTCCAGCCAACAACTTGTGTGGTCAAGTAGTTGAGGAAACTTGTGATTTTTTGTGTCTATTTTTTTCTCCTTTCTTCACCCTCAGAAGAAGTCCTTTTATCTTCAACTTTTGAAGAAGAAACAGACCACAAGAAAAATCAATGGTTAAGGGTCATTAAGGGGCATTTAAAACTCAATAAAAACTCAATAAGCAGCGGAAGCAATTGATAGAATCGTAACTCTCAAAAAATCAATATACAATATAATTAGTATCATGTTATAGCCTAAATTTCAATAAGAACTACTTACCTGTTGAAGCTTTCAACTATAGTTTCTTCAACGTCAGTTGAATCGAGAGTAGAAGTCAGGATTCCAGTCTTCTGCTATTTTTTGATCAACTATCCAGCCAACAATTTGTGTGGTCAAGTAGTTGAGAAAACTTGTGATTTTTTGTGTCTGTTTTTTTCTCCTTTCTTCACCCTCAGAAGAAGTCCTTTTATCTTCAACTTTTGAAGAAGAAACAAACCACAAGAAAAACCAACGGTTAAGGGTCATTAAGGGACATTTAAAACCCAATAAAAACCCCAATCCATTTTTGGTTTATTCTCACATTAAAAAAAATATTTTAGAATAATGAGGAGTATTTAATACCCTATAACTCCTAAAACATTTTTTTTTAATTTCCAAATCAGTATTTTATTTTACAATAAAACTCACTGATTGTTTCCTTAAAAAAATGTTTTAATCTTTTTATTTAATTTGAAATATTTTCAAATCAGTGTTTTAAAATATAATAAAGCCCACTGATTTTTTTTCAAAAAAAAACTTTTCCTCAAAAACTGGCTAATTAATCAGGCATAGTAGGGACCGAAGATACATTTAATTGAGGTTTTCATTTACGATAATAATTCTTTAAAAGGACGAATTAATCATATCGTAAAAAATTACATATTATTCCACTAAAAATATGTAACTGTATTCCTCTATATTAATTTCAAATCTACCACTGCATCTTATTCAATCCTCCGTGTTAGAATTACCGACACCAATCAATTAAATAAAATCTTCTGAAAAAATTAATTTATCGACTAAATTAATCCTTTATCTATTATACTTAATTTATTACATATGACGGATATATAAAATCCACCTGCAGGATTTTCACGTGAAAACTTTTAAGTGGCCATAAAGGGGTGCCTTCAACTTGAGACCGAGACAAGGTTCTATCAACTAATCATTATTTCACTAACCGAACCACGAACACCCCTATCCATAATCCTAGCTTTGGGGTTGGTTACCTATAGGAAGTGTAGAAAATGAACTATAAATAAAAGAAGATATGCTTACAGTGATAAAGAGAAAGAAACACTCTAAGACTCAAAACAAAAATAGAAAACTCAACAACTCATAATAAAATGTTGAAACTAGGTATTTACAGTTTCTAAAAATACACCAAATAAAATCCCAAATAGTTCATATTTCACACACACACTATGACGCTGCATCCTTCTATTGCTTTGGCAATAGTCTTGCCGCATCAATAATATAATGATTTCTTGTGTCCAGGGGCGAAGCTACATTCATCAAAGAGTGGTTATTGAATTTTTTTTCAAATATATGGGGATATTTTGATATATATCAATTGTTGAACACCCTTAATACAAAAATCAGCCACCCATGTTCTAAAAGCATGAACACCCTTGACGAAAATGTTGGTTCCACCACTGCTTGTGTCCAGCTTGCGTTGAGTAATAGATGACATGCAACCTCGCATCTTGAGTGTGGTTAAGGCCATTATTACTAAACGATATTGATGATATTGTTTGCTTGAGGATTCAATCCTCTTGAGCGTATATTTATAGAATTGGTGTTTGTTTTGGTTCATTAATTAAAGGTTTTAACTTGATAATTATTATTGTCACTTAATTTATTTACTTGTGTCTTTTTCCTATTTTCTAATTTCCATTCTCAAGATTTTCGCAATTTATATTGCATCAACTTTAGTATTCACCATAACAATAACTATATTATTATTATTATTATTCGGAAAAATAATAAATTTAATCTTTAGTGTTCTTACTATCGAAAATATCAATATTTTTAGAGTTAAGAATATATATCTATACTTACTACAAAGAAAAGAAGAGTTCAATTAAATCCATAATTTTTTATTTTAATTTTTCACCCAATGTTCAATATTCATATTGAGGTCTAACTAAATGTGGATTCATGTAAAAAAAAAATTCACATTAGAAGGTAAAAGTCTCCTTAACAAAGACGACTTCATATCTAAAAAGACTCAAATTAAAACCTTTGATTAAGAATGAAGAAGTATTTACTAGTCCAATCACAACTCTTGTGGGAAACTGAACCCATAACAGATATGGTTCACCGCTCTTCCATTAATATTCAAACCCATAATACATACAAATTATGGATTATAATATTCATTTTTATAAATTACATATACACTGTTAAAAAAATTTAAAAATTGGTAGGAAAAATTCGACGGACTTTGTAGGTTTTTTATGATTTTTAAAAAGAATTAACTTGACTAGTGTCCTTTGATTTTTTTTTTCCGCACAAAAGTGCATGAAAAATATTATTTATTTATTTATAAGTATACCAATGGAATCCCTCGGTTAATTTTTAAAGAATAGAGATTGCTTGTTATGTCATTTTGCAGAAGAGGAAAATCAACAACATATTCAGTGAAATTTCATACGTGAGATATGGAGAGGATAGACTGTACGCATACCTTATCACTACTTGTGGAGGTAGAGAGGCTAATTCTGAAGGATCATCGGCCCAAATGTAATAAATCTCAATATAAAAGGAAGAAGACAATGAATAGTGCAAATAACAAGATATAGTGCAAAAGTAGTCAAAATAATAATGAAATCATATGCTAATCGAAATACTATAAATAACAT
Organism: Solanum aculeatissimum; assembly: GCA_038996855.1. Taxonomy (NCBI): domain Eukaryota; kingdom Viridiplantae; phylum Streptophyta; class Magnoliopsida; order Solanales; family Solanaceae; genus Solanum; species Solanum aculeatissimum. Next base: position 14,370 of record JBCEWC010002341.1, read on the forward strand.
ATTAGTACAGATTATTAAGAGTAATAATGATATAAACCAAAAATAGAAAAAATGATTAAAATAATATAACTAATACTATTGCAAACAATTGTCACCCTAAGCAAGACAATACTACACTACCTACTAACCTTCTGCTTTAATACGTGTCCTCTACACCCTGCTATTGTCATGCCCCGGGAGGATACACTAGACATGGGCGACACTCAGACACTATTGTTAGTCCCCAAGCGAACCACTTGGCCTCATCACAACCATTCAAGCAATAAATAACACATTAGCGGAAGACTTAAAGAAAATAGAAAGTAGACAACCTCAATAAATGAAGAGTTAAATTAAGTAAATAGGCTAGTATGAAAAGAACTAGCTCAAAATCAATATCCAATCAGCAAATCGACTCTAGTCTATGAAGCCTCTATCAACTAGTCGAGGGTGCCAATGACATGACAGGTCCATGGCTACCTCCAATAAAATAAAAGAATCTAAAGTCTAACTCTAAAGATAGATGAAATAATAGACATCCCCCGAACTCAAGAAGGACTAACCAATCAGCTGAAATAAGGAAAAGATCCTCAATGGAGCACCTGTCGATGATCTCTAACACCTGTCTCTGCATCATGAAAAGATGCAAGCCCAAATGGGCGTTAGTACGTGAAATGTACGAGTATGTAAAATAGCTTAGTGAAATAGATATAGATAGAATAAAACAACTCAAAGATACTCAATCAAAATGTCAAAGGTCTATCTAAAGCAGGAATAAAGAGTAGACAATGACCAATCAATACAATCCAATAAAGTCAGAGTACTATCAATATGAAATCTATCTAGGAGTTTCTCTTATCCGACAACAATTACTTATGAGCCAGTGATTGTACAACAATCACATTGATGTTGCCACAACCGTTCAGTACTTGCTAAGGTAAAGAACGAATCAATCCATAATGGATTGGATCAAATCAAACGAGTCCTCTATTCTTTCAGGGACCTATCAAGAAGAGACATCCAACTCAATGATCTCAATCCTCTCCTACGCTTGGCTGTGTAGTTCTGGAGTTCGAGTTGGACATACTCTCACTCGACTCGGTGCTCGATACTTCTCCCAAGACTCAGTGTTCATAATACCTCAATCACTCCGATCATTCCAATCACGAGTCTCATAAAGACTCTAATCAACTCAATTCATCACATTAGCTATCAACCCTCCAGTTACATTCTTTTAAGATTCATCTCTTGACTTTTAGAGACCCTATTATGCATCATTCTAACTCATAACATTCAAGAAAAATAAAAGTAAAGTTAAAGCATTTAGGAATTTCATAGGCTCTTCAGGCTCAAATTATACTTTGCATGCTCAATTATATGAGATATGCAAAATAATAAGAATTCAGTCTAGGGTTCAGGTAGAAAAGTAAAATCATCAATTTCTAGTATATAATTAATAAAAATGGTAATTCATGCAAAATTATATAGGTATACGTTAGAATTTAAGAAAAACCTTCAAGAAACATCCATGGAAGACTCAATACATCAACAATTCCCTCAATTCAGGTTATGGAGCACATGAAAGAACAAAATTCATGTTTTAGTTAACCTTACATACCTGGAAGTTTGAATTTTTGAAATTGCTTGGAAGAATCCTCAAGTTCTCTCTTCAAACCCTAGACTTCTCTCTCTTGAAATCTTGCTCTACGTTTGGAGAAGGTGATTTAGCATAAAAATGACCAACTGAATGGTTTTAGGACTTAATTTAGGTATAAATATTTGAGTCTAGGCTTTAAAAGGGTGGAAAAAAAATCAAAATAACTCTTTAGAAAAAGTTGTAAAAAGTCATCCACGGGTTACTTTCACGCGCTCGTGAAACCTTTTTTAACCTTTGGCCACGTTTATGAGGTCACTGAAACATTCTACGTGACTTATCCATGACCCGTAATATGCTTTATGACTCGTAGGAACCTTCCTTAAATTTGGGCACGTTTTTGAGATTACTGAACCTTTCACGACTCGTAGAAGGCTTTATGACCCGTAGATGGATTCGTGAAGTCCAGGGCTCAAAATATGACTTTTTGTACCTTTCCACAAAACCTAACCTTATGGTTCGTATGTCGATTCATGACATGTATAGGATTTCGTGGAATCAACCTACTTTGATAGTGTTCAGTAGAACAACCATAACTTTTGACTCTGAACTCCAAATGAGGTGAAACCAGTTGCATTGGAAAGCTAATTCAAAGAGATTTCATTTGGTAGGTTATAGGCCACGTAATTATTTGTGTTCTAAGAGTTATTATCATTTAAATTCACCCATTGCTAATCTATTACTAGAAACTCAATTTATTGGAAAGTTTTGAACTTGTCTAAGTGTTAGAAGTTTCTTATGACCCTAATACACTTCTCATAGGTAAGAATGAGTCTCAAAACATAGGTACATGAGAGGATAGCGTTACGGGGTATCACAATATCTCCCCCTTGGGATCATTAGTGCTCGAATGATGAGTAACTCAAGGATTATTAAGCAAGAACACTATAAAGAACTCAAATACTCGGATACTCATGGACTCGAAAAGGGTATCAACTCAGAGATAAGAACTCAACAATGGAAAAATAATTCAAAGAATAGAAATGAATCATTATCATTAATTTTATCATTTGGAGGCACGAACAGATGAGGGAATATAACCTTCATATCCTCTTCAGCTTCCCATGTAGCCTCTTCAACAGATGGGTTCCTCCACAACACTTTTACTTATGCGACCTCTTTAGTTCTCAACTTGTGAACTTGACGATCCAGGATTTGTACTGGTATCTCTTCATAACTCAAACTATCTTTCACTCTAATGCTTTTCATAGGCATAACTAAGGATAGATCTCCCAGACACTTCTTAAGCATAGAAATGTGAAAGATCAGATGGATGACTGCCAACTCTTGTGGTAGCTCCAACTTATAAGCTATGTTTCCCACTCTCTTCACAATTTGATAAGGACAAATATATCGAGGAATCAACTTTCCCTTCTTCTCGAACCTCATTACACCTTTCATGGGTGACACTTTCAAGAATACCCAATCATTCACCTTGAACTCTAAGTCCCTTCTCCTAATATTAGTGTAGTACTTTTAGCAACTCTGTGCACTTCTCAATCTCTCTTGGATGATCTTTAATTTCTTCATAGCTTGATGTACCAAGTCTGGTCCAATCAATCCTGCTTCACCTACCTCAAACCACCCAATCGGTGATCTACACCTCCTCCCATAGAGGGCCTCATATGGGGTTATCTGAATGCTCAAATGGAAGTTGTTGTTGTAGGAAAACTCAATCAGAGGTAAATGATCATCCCAATTACCCTTGAAGTCAATGGAATAGGCTCTCAACATATCCTCCAGGGTCTAAATTGTGCGTTCTGCCTAACCAACAATCTGAGGGTGAAAAGTTGTCTAAGATTCACCTTCGAACCTAAGCCTTTCTGGAAAGATATCCAAAACTGTGTAGTAAATTGGGCTCCTCTATCTGAGATGATAGACAAAGGAACTTCGTGCAGTCTAAAAATCTCTCTTATGTATATTCAGGCATAATCCTCGACTGTGTCAATCGTCTTTACTGCTAAAAAGTGCACAAATTAGTCATCCTGTCAACTATCACCCAAATCAAATCATGTTGTCTGCGAGACCTCGGTAAGCCTGTAATGAAGTCCATATTGATCACCTCCTATTTCCATTCTGGATTCTCAAAGTTCTGTGCTACTCCACATGACCTCTGATGTTTTACTTTAACTTGTTGGCAATTTGGACACTTAAAAACAAACTCGGCAATGCCCCTCTTCATTCCATTCCACCAATAAACCTCTCTCAAGTCATGGTATATCTTGGTTGATTCTGGATGAATGGAATACTTAGAATTATGGGCCTCTGCCATAATCCTCTCTCGACTACCATCAACATCTGGAACATACAGTCTGCCTTGATACCTCAATAATCTATCTCCCCTTTTAGCGAAATCCATCACCTTCTATCTATGCACATCTTCTTTAAATTGAAGCAAGATGGGGTCTCAGTCTTGCTTTTCCTTCACCTCTCATACAAGAGATAATGCAGACCCATTATGAACATCAACTCCACCTTCGTTAGACTCCTAAAGTTGGACTCCCAATTGGGCCAATCTATGTACTTCCTTTGCCAATTCTTTATTTCGTTCCTCAATATGGGTCGTGCTGCCCATTGACAACCTGCTAAGAGTATCAACAACAATGTTACCTTTACCTGAGTGGTAGAGGATGCTCATGTCGTAGTCTTTGAGAAACTCCAACCATCTTCTCTGCCGCAGGTTGAGCTCTTTCTGGCTGAATACATATTGTAGACTCTTGTGATCAGTAAACACGTCTACATGCACCCCATACAAATAGTGGCGCCAAATGTTAAGTGCAAATACCACCGTAGCCAACTCAAGATCATGAGTTAGATAATTTCTCTCATGGACCTTGAGCTGTCTGGAAGCATAAGCAACAACCTTTTCATTCTGCATCAATACACTCCCCAATCCCACTCTTGAAGTGTCACAATAAATCACGAATCCGTCTGTCCCTTTGGGCAAGGTCAACACTAGGGCAGTCGTCAACCTTATTTTCAACTCTTGTAAACCCTTCTCACATTCATCAGACCACTGAAACTTGACCTTCTTTTGAGTCAGTCTAGTTAATGGTGCGGATATGGAAGGGAATCCTTCAACAAATCTGTGGTAGTAGCCAACCAAACCCAAAAAGTTCCTTATGTCTGTGGGAGAGGTTGGTCTAGGCCAATTCTTGACCACCTCGATCTTTTGAGTATCTACTCGTATGCCATTGTCCGAAATCACATGGCCTAGGAATGCCATAGATTTGAGCTAAAATTCACACTTCGAAAACTTTGCATATAACTCATTATCCTTGAGCGTCTGCAAAGTAATTCTAAGGTGATTTTCATGCTCCTCCTCATCTCTAGAATATACTAAAATATCATCAATAAACATAATCACGAACATTTCAAGGTACTGTCTGAATACCAGGTTCATCAAATTCATAAAAGCTGCAGGTGCATTTGTCAGCCCAAAAGACATTACCAGAAATTCGAAGTGACTATATCAGGTTTGAAAAGTCATCTTCGGGATGCCACATTTCCTCACTTTCAACTGGTGATAACCTGACCTGAGGTCTATCTTGGAGAAAATAGTGGCACCCTGAAGTTGGTCAAACATATCATCGATCCTTGGGAGAGGATATTTGTTCTTTATGGTGACCTTGTTTAGTTACCTATAATCAATACACATTCTGAGGGTCCCATATTTCTTCCGCACAAATAGGACAGGAGCACCCCAAGGAGAAACACTCGGTCTAATGAAACCCTTATCTAATAGATCTTTCAGTTGCTCTTTCAATTCTTTCAACTCAGCAAGGGTCATCCTACATGGAGGAATAGATATGGGTTAAGTATCGAAGAGAACATCAATCCCAAATTTGATCTCCTTATCAAGAGGGACTCCAGGAAAATCATCAGGGAAGATATCAGGAAACTCATTAACAACTGGACCGACTCTAGAATAGGATATTCAACGTTATCAATCTTAACTAGCGCGAGGTGATAGCTACATCCTTTAGAGATTAGCTTTATGGCCTTAAGGTAGAAAATAAACTTATCCTTAGGCGCAACATAATTGTCCTTTCACTCTAGGATAGACTCATTCAAAAACTAGAATTTGACAATTTGGGTTCTACAATCAACAGAGACATAACAGGCATAAAGCCAGTCCATGTCAAGGATCACATCGAATTCAACCATCTCTAACTCAATCAAATCAACAAGAGTATCCCTATGATATATGGATAATACACAATCTCTATAAACCTTTTTTGCTATAATAGACTCACCAGTAGGAGTGGAAACATCAAAGGGCTCAAGAAGACATTCAGGAAGGATCTCAAATCTATTGGCCACATAAGGATTTACAAAAGACAATGTGGCACCCGAATCAAGTAATGCATAACAATCAACGATGAAGACTCGAAGTATACCCGTCACGACATCTGATGCAACTTCTTGATCTTGGTGAGTGCCTATGGTATACAAATGGTTTGTAGCCCCACTTGTGTTAGAAACAACACCCTTCTGATTCCCTCTAGTTGGTGGTGCCGGTGTAGAAGATTGAGCCTTGTCAGCCCACTTCGGATAGTCTCTCTAAAAATGACCCATTTGGCCACACTTGTAGCATGCATCTCCTCCCCCACGACATCTCTCCAAGTGTAGTTTGCCACACTTGCCATATGACGGCTTACCTTGTGAACCTAGAGTCATACTAACCTGTGATTGAGATCCCTGGGCTCTGAAGTTCTGGGACTTCTACTCACTCCAATTTCTGGGGGCTTCTACACTAGAAGATGAAGGCACTGGCCCTGACTGAAACTTGCTACTATTCCCATTTCCCCTCCTTCTAACCTCATGGTTGGATGTTTTAGCCCTCTTATTTTTTATCTCCTCTCTATCTTGTTGTCTCTCCTCCTCAGCTTGTTTCACATAGATCATCAACCCTGCCTATATCCATGTCACTCACAAGCATAACTCCTCTTCCATCTTTCTTTGTCCATTTGTTCAACCCATCAACGTGCAAACTCATTCTGCTTCTCATATCAACGACCATCTCAGGAGCATAGCGAGACAACTGTATAAACTTAAGGCCATACTCCTTCACTGTCATAGAGCCCTGTTTCAAATTCAAGAACCCTCTCACTTTGGCCTCTTTCAACTCCCTCGGGAAGAATATGCCCATAAAAACATCCTCAAATACGACCTAAGTCAGAATTGGGATACCCTCTCCTCTGCCCTTCTTCCACTGGTCAAACTATAGTCTGGCAACACCTTTGAGCTGGTAGGCAACCAACTCAACCATGTCAGCGGTCACATGCATCACCTGGAACACTTTTTGTAGCTCATCAATATAGTTCTTGGGATCCTCATTAGGCGTAGCGTCAGTGAACTCAAGAGGATTCATTCTCAAGAACTCTCGAACCCTGGATATGTCTTGTGCATCCTGTCGACCTTCTCCCTATCTAGCAACTGGTGCTGTCACAGCTTGGGCCAAAGTTTGGATGGCCTGGCGAAGCTCAGCATTTGAGATGTCAGCCTGAGATGGTTGTTCAGGGACGACTTGACCTATGGGTTCATACTGATTCTTGGGCTCTGGTTGGTTCACATTCTGTTTGACTGGGCACCCTCTTCCTCTAACTGCTCTTCTTGGAGGCATGGTCGTAATTTTGCAAACGCGTAATGCAAGGATTAGGAGAGAAATTTCATAGATTTTAACTCTATAACACGAGTCAGAATACGAAAGAAGTGTAACCCTTCCTAATGTTCCATAGCCTCCTGCTTGTAAAATGTGGTGCACAACACACCCATAAACAAGACTCTACTAGATACGACTTCATAGACTCCCTAGGACACTTGAACTATGTGCTCTGATACCAAGTTTGTCATGCCCCAGGAGGGTACCCTAGATATGGCCGACTCTCAGAAACTATTGCTAGTCCCCAAGTGAACCACTTGGCCACATCATATCCATTCAAGCAATAAATAACACATCAGCAGAAGACTTAAAGAAAATAGAAAGTAGACAACCTCAATAAATGAAGAGTTAAATTAAGTAAATAGGCTAGTATGGAAAGAACTAACTCAAAATCAATATCCAATCAGAAAATCAACTCTAGTTTATGAAGCCTCTATCAACTATTCGAGGGTGTCAATGACAGGTCCATAACTACCTCCAATCAAAAGAAAAATGAATCTAAAGTCTAATTCTAAAGCTAGATGAAATAATAGACATCCCTCGAACTCAAGGAAGACTCACCAATCAGCTGAAATAAGGAGAAGATCCTCAACGAAGCGCCTGTTGATGATCTCTAGCACCTGTCTCTGCATCATGAAAAGATGCAAGCCCAAATGGGTGTCAGTACGTGAAATGTACGAGTATGTAAAATAGCTGAGTGAAACATATATAAGTAGAATAACAACAACTCATAGATACTCAATCAAAATGTCAAAGGTTTATCTAAAGCAGAAATAAAGAGTAGACAATGACCAATCAATACAATCCAAATCAATACAATCCAATCAAGTTAGAGTACTATCAATATGAAACCTATTTGAGAGTTTCTCTTATCCGACAACAATCTCTTATGAGCTAGTGATTCTACAATAATAATGTTGATGTTGCCACAACCATTTAGTACTTACCAAGGTAAAGAATAAATTGATCTATAATGGATCGGATCAAATCAAACGAGTTCTCTATTCTTTCAGAGACCTATCAAGAGGAGACATCCAACTCAATGGTCTCAATCCTCTCCTACTCTTGGATGTGTAGTTATGGGGTTCGAGTTGGACTTACTCTTACTCGACTTGGTGCTTGATACTTCTCCTAAAACTCAGTATTTATAAGACCTCAATCGCTCCAATCATTCCAATCATGAGTCTCATAAAGACTCTAATCAACTCAATTCATCACATTAGCTATCAACCCTTCAATTGCATTATTTTAAAGTTCATATCTTGACTTTTAGAGACCCTATTATGCATCATTCTAACTCATAACATTCAAGAAAAATAAAAGTAAAGTTAAAGCATTCAGGGATTTCATAGGCTCTTCAGGCTCAAATTATACTTATGCATGCTCAATTATATGGAATATGTAAAATAATAAGAATTCAGTCTAGGATTCATGTAGAAAAGTAAAATCCTCAATTTCTAGTATTTAATTAATAAAAACTGTAATTCATGCAAAATTATATAGGTATACATTAGAATTTAAGAAAAACCTTCAAGAAACATCCATGGAAGACTCAATTCATCAACAATTCCCTCAATTCAGGTTATGGGGCACATGGAAGAAAAAAATCCATATTTTAGTTCCCCTTACATACTTGAAAGTTTGAATTTTTGGAGTAGTTTGGAAGAATCCTCAAGTTCTCTCTTCAAACCCTAGCCTTCTCTCTCTTGAAATCTTGTTCTACGTTTGGAGGAGGTGATTTAGCATAAAAATGACCAACTGATAGGTTTTAGGATTTAATTTAGGTATAAAAAGTTGAGTCTAGGCTTTAAAAGGGTGGGAAAAGACCAAAATAACCCTTTAGAAAACACTGTAAAAAGTCATCCACGGGCTACTTTCACAGCTCGTGGAACGTTCCATGACTTGTGAAACCTTTCGTAAACCTTTGGCCACGTTAATGACGTCATTGGAATATTTTATGAGACCTATCCATGACCCGTAAGATGCTTTATGACTCATAGGAACCTTCTATAAACTTTTGGACTCGTTTGTTAGGTTACTAGAACCTTTCACGAGACCTATTCACGACCCGTAGAAGGCTTTACGACCCGTAGATGGATTCGTGAAGTTTGGGGCTCAAAATATGAATTTTTAGACCTTTCCATAAAACCTAACCTTAGGGGTCGTATGACTCGTATAAGATTTCATGGAATCTTCCGGCTCTGACAGTGTTCAGTAGAACAACCATTCTTTGTGTTCTAAGAGTTTAAATTCACCCCTTGCATAATCTATCATTAGAAACTCAATTTATTGGAAACTTTTGAACTCGTCTAAGTGTTAGAAGTTTCTTATGACCCTAATACACTTATCATAGGTAAGAATGAGTCTTGAAACATAGGTACATGCGAGGATAGAGTTACAGGGTGCCACATCTATATAGGGTCATAACCTTATTAACCTAAAGATATATCATATCTTGTCTTATCACCTTTTCATAATACTTCTTTGACCTACCTTTACTTCTCCTCATATCCTCTATAACCAACTTCTTGCACCTCTTCACTAGTGTGTCAAAGCATCTTCTCTTCACATAGTCAAACCATCTCAGTTTTGCTTCCCTTTTTGTGTCCACCACGGAGGCCACACCTTATCCTGGATAGCCTTATTTCTAATCTTATCACTCATAATATGACCATACATCCATCTCAACATCCTTATCTTCGACAATATTTTGGATATGAAAGTTCTTGATAGGCCTACATCCAGTTCTACATATTAATGTTGACCTATAAACCACTCTATAGAATTTATCTTTGAATTCAATGATACTTTTTTACCACACAAGACTTCATAGGCAAGCCTCTACTTTATCCACATACCAAATTTCCTTGAATTAAAAACCCAAATACTTGAATCTATCTCTATTGGAGATAAGTTGAGTGTCAAGCCTCACTTCCATGTCTACTTCATGTATTGGATTATTGAATTTGTACTCTATATATCCTGTCTTATTCCTGCTCAATCTGAACCCTTTAGCCTCTGATCCAAAGTTTGTCTTCACACCTCTAGCATAATATTAACTCTATTGCTCATCTCATCAATAAGTACTATATCCATAAATAACATACACCATGACACCTTATTTTGAATGTCTCGCTTCAATACATCCAACACAAAGACAAATAAAAATGGACTAAGAGACTGCCTCTGGTATATTTCCATCTCTACAAGAAAGTGCTTGAGTCTTCTCCCACCGTTGTTATTCACATTTTAGCACCTTCGTATATGTATCATTTATCATTATAATGTAGACCACCGATACACCTCTTGCTCCTGAGCATTGTTACAATACTTCCCTCAAGACTTTATCATAGGTTTTTTTTAAGTTAATGAACACCAAATGCAAGTTCCTCTCTCTTTTTTAATATGCAAGTCCCCTTTTTTTTTTATACTTTTTCATCAATCTCCTCACAAGATGGATAACCTTTTTGGTCAATCACCTAAGCATAAATGTAATATTCCATAAGTTGAAAAGTCATAATAGGAAAGAAAATATAGGAATCAGTGTTGGTGTAGTGATCATGAGTCTAAACTACAGGCCATAGACAGTTCTATGAGCCGTAAATAACCTCCATGACTTAGAAGTTTTTCTAGAAAAATGACAAGGTTAATGAATTTAGATTACAAACTGTAAAAGAAAATATGGTCCTTAGAAAAGATATCATACAAGAAACCTAGTTGTCGGCAAAATTGGAGTCTTAGTAATTTTTGTACGATCTAACAAGACAGGTCGTGGTTCTGATGACGGGTCGTGGTTGGGGCTCGTACAATACCCTAACACTTAGCAAAAATTTAAGAAATTCAAGAATGGCTCTACGAGCATATTTTACGAATTATTTGTGATTCCACGGATCGTGGTCCTTGGTCGTCGTTTGATCTAGGTTGAGGAGGTATATAACTTTATCCACGAGAAATTTCTATAGGCCATAGATGATAGGATAGGCCCGTAGAAGTTGTCCGTAGTTAAAATTTAGAGAGGTCCCTTTTGGATCAATTTTTATGAAAGGCTTCTCACAGACAGTAGATGTTGTAGACCTAGTCCATTGTACCTATCCAGTAAAATTTAATTAAGGGTAATTTGTCCCTTCCTAGCCTCCCAAACCTGAACTACGTCATTTTGGCCCTATAAAACCTATAACCATTTTTGTACTACACTTTCACCTCATTTGCCAATTCTCACCCAAAGTTCTCAATTCTCTCCAAGTTCATCTTCTTCAAGGGATATCTTCAAGAGCAAGCTAGGTTTCAAGTTCCACCATTAATTCTCTAGCTTTCCTCTAGTAATTTGCTCGAGGTATGTCGGTATTCATCCATGGGTCCCTTTCACCCATGTAGCCCAAAGATTTCTCAACCATTTCAATCAAATTGTAAGTATGAAATTTATGAATTTTGAGGATTTTCATCTCATTGCATGAATTATATTTTATATCATGACTATTGATCTATATACATATGAATTGATATCAATTGAATGATTTTATTGATCTACAAGTAAATTTTCTATAATGATATCTAGGGTTCATGAATTTCACTATGGGTTCTTTTAATTATAATTTCAATTATTATTATTCTTGATGACTATGCAAGATTTCATTGAATTACATGTTTTAAAGATGATTTGAGATGAACCCATACAAATTATTCTAGTCATACTATGAACTATGATTATGGATAATAAAGGATTTCACTGAAATTTCATGAAAATGTGTAGTTATGATTTATGGAAGTCCTCACAGAATCACTAGAAGATAGCGAATGGATTTTGTTCACCGACTCATGAATTCTAAATGTGATAAGGATAATTATCACATTACTTGAATCACTAAGGTTTTAATGAGTTATTTTATTTATAATGATGACTTAATGATTTCAAATTTATAATTGGATTCATTGAATTATGATTTCTACTTCATTGGAATTTGACTTAGCATTCCGAAGACTTGAGGCGGGGTTCAGTCCGAAAGAGAAAGATTTGCTTTCCAAGGAAATTCTAGTAGCAAACTCTAGTCTAGAACTACGTATCCTTATAGGTTGCCTTATTAGCTTAGCTATTGGATCCATATATATCTCATGATATTAAAGGTTCTCATAGAGTCTACCTTGACAAAGTATCCTCTCTCTTCTCGATATGGGAGTTATATCAAATTTCATGTTATAGCTCGCATGGTCTTATTGTCAACTAAGATTGACATCCCAAAAAATTATCAAGTCTACCTTCAAAGATTTTACTATGTTTTGATGCCTTGACCATATGTTTTATTCATGTTTACTTCTCATGCTTTACTTAATTATTGGTCTTTCATCTCACGTTTTATGTTTCATGCCATCTCATATTTATTTATGCATATTACTTACATAATTAGTACATTCAAAGTACTAAAACATATTTTCTTTTTCTATACTGTTTTATAGTATAGGCCAAACACTCTTTCTCACTCCACTTACACATTGGGGATTGATTAGTGAGTCCTCATATTGCGAGGACAAACCTATCATGTCATTTTTGCTATTTTTGGACCATGTTGTTACTTTGAGACCATTTTCTTTTCATATGTTGAGGGTGAGCCAAAAGCTTGTCGTATGTCCCTGCTTATGTTAGTAGAGACATGTTTAGACGTCAAAGTGTAAGTCTGTTTATTCAGGCACATTGCTTAGCTTTACTTTGTTCTTTCAAGATTCTCTTGAGCTTTTATCTCCATTCCTATGTCTTAGTCTAATTGTTTTAATTACTTATGTATGCTCATGTGTGATATGCTAAGATGACTTGGTTGGAGTCCTCCAGGGTTCCGATCGACGTGTCACACCTAGGGCCTACCTTGGATCATGACAATAAATTCAAATTAGTTTTTGAAAATAGACATACCTCTTCTCACTCTTATTTTTATCACTCTCTCCAAGACTTTCATAGTGTGGCGTAACAATTTAATATCCTTGTAATTGTTGCAATTGTGTATATCGCCTTGATTCTTGTACAACAAAATCATTGTAGTCCACCTCCATTCCTTGGGCATCTTAGCTGTCTTAAAAATGACATTGAGCAAACTAGTCAACCACTCCATACCTGCCCTATCCATTCTCTTTCAGAACTCCACCGAAATCTCATCTGGTCTCGTTGCTTTTTCCCTGCTCATCCAACTAGTAGCATGCTTCACTTCTGCAACCTTAATATGCCTACAATATCCAAAGTCCTGAGGTCTCTTAGAGTGCTCAAACTTACCCATACAATATCTTTGTCCCTTTCTTTGTCAAACAAATTTATGAAATAGGTGTTTTTAACACTTCTTTAGGAATGTTTTCAATATTTTCTCTTGATTTTTTATTAAGAGCCCTATGCTCCTGCAGGTTTGAGATCACTTGCAATGCTATGTGGTTGATCAAAAATGTATTTACATTTAGTTAGTCAAGTAAAAATATATTTTTAATATTATAAATAATTTAAAAACAAAACTAATAATTCATGTCAAAGACTATTTTGAGCTCTCTCTCAATAACAATTAACTCATAACTAGCATGTGTGGCATAAAGAGAGTACAAAAAAGGTTAGGGCATTGTACAATGCGCTATACAAGTTATACATTATTCCATATCCATCTTTATAGAAGTGAGAAGACAGAGAGAGAGAAAAGGTGAAAATACTCAAATTGCAACTCTGTCTTCGTCTTCTCTCTCTCTCATGCCATTTTCACACAAAGGAAAAAAAGAGAGAGCAACTTTGATGAGCTTGGAATACTGCAGAAGGCGTTCAATAAAGCGAGAAAACAAATGTCGGTTCTTTAATTCTCTTTATAATTCTTCCTTTCTTCACCTCCTTATCTTCCATTTGATTCTGTTTTCCTTCTCAATCTCAATGGTCAGTGAGCTAAAAATTTCTCTACTCATATTCCGTTTTAATTTCGTTCCAATTGTTTGTGCCGGACCGAAATCTTTCTCTTCATTCTGCCGGGTTTTTTATTGCAAAAAACAAGGAATTGATGATAGGCTATGGAGGAGTTTGGGTTTTTTTTTATACAAGCAAATGTGGCGTTAATTGCCTCCTAATTGTTGTTGCGATCCGTTTGGAATCTGAGATAATACTGGAACTAATTCCAACTAAAAAATAAAAAGGAATTTCGATTTAGTTGAAGTTTGGTTTTGCTCCTCTTTTTTTTTTTTCAAGTATAAAGTGCCAATGTATGGTTGCAATTTTTGTTGAGATCCATTGGAGAGCTCTTTTGTTCTGAACGAAAAGGAAAACAAATAGACCTTTCAGTATCAAATTTCTTGTGCATTCTTTCAGGAATTACTGTTCGATTTAGTTGAAATTTCTTGCTACAGAGCGGTTAGCTTTTATCTCCGAGTTTCTCAAGTGCAAATGTGACAAATCTGGTGTTTAATTTCGTCTACATTGTTGCAATCTGTTAATGCTGGAGAATAAGAGGAAAAAAAAAACATAATCTTTTCTTTCAATTATGTGTGTTTTTTGCAACATCAAGTTATTATTGCTTGATTTGTTTGAAGTTTCTTGATATGGAGCAACTTACTTTTAGCTATGATTTTCTCAAGTATAATGTGCCAATATGTTGTTAATTTTAGCTCAATTGTTGTTGCAATCATTTTGATTACTGAGGGACAGCTGGAAAATATAGTGCTGTTTCTGAAGATATATAAGGAAAGTTACTTGAATTGGTTCTAATTTTCTGTTTGAAAGAATTAGTTACAATTTCTTGATAATGAAGTGTTTGCTTCTTTGCTTTTCCCTCTCGTTAATCTTTGTGCATCTGCTAGGATAGAATATATGTATTTTTGTTTTCTATTCTTTCTGGTTTGGTTTACTGATGATAAAGAAACTGATTGTTTTGTTTTAATAGGATTGCCAAATCTGAAGAGGATCCACATTTGTTATCTTGGAACCAGAGTTTCGTATGTTGATTGTTCATCTCTATGCTCTCCTGAAGAATTAGTGGTAAATATGATTTTTGGAGTCTTGTGGTCTTCATTGCTGCTTTAGCTTTAAGAGTTGACATATCAAATATGCAATCTGCTGCAGAATAGTAATTCACCATGAACTGGAATCAGCAAATGGAAATTCATTATACAAATGGTGCTATGCCTTATAATTCAGTTGGAAGTTTTATGGATTTCTTTGGAGGTGTTACATATGACCATGTTAATTATATATTTGCCGATCCTCCCTATGCTCAGGTATTAAGTAGTGCTGCAGAAATTCATCATTTTTTTCTGTATTTATGTTGTGCCTTGCACTACTTCCATTTTGCACCCATATTTCCACCCTTCTACCCTGTTATGCAGGATTGTGCAAAATAACCTGTACAAATGAGGGTGCAATTGGAACAATGATTAGTTTACACTTGTAGAATTAACTTTGCAACCATGGACATTTTGAAAATCCTGGTAGGATAAGGAGATAGTACTAACAGTGCTCATGACTATGAAAAAAAATGTCCATGAGAAAGTGGAAGTTTGTTTATCAAGTATGTGCTGTTCTATACGTACATACATTTACTCTAGTAGCGTGCATAGAGAAAACTTTGAACCACGCCTTAGTACACATATAGAACATGTATCAACTGCATAATTAGCAACTATACTATGCTGCATTTAAATGACACTAGCTTTCAAATTGCTCTAGCAAACTAAGAAACTCTGCTACAAACTACTAAGCAGACGAAGACCTTAGAGACACCTTTGGATATCAAATAATGGCCACATGTACATTTTCTTTATGTATCTTCAGTTTCGTCTATATCAAACTGTCAGTAACATGGAAAGTAGAGTATCTTTTTAAATAACACTGCCATATGACTTCCCTGGTTCTTGCAGGAGAGTTTATATCCATCCATCAGCACCAATCCATACAAATTTGGTTATTCTGAAGCAGGCAGTTTCTCGTATTACGATTATGATCATGAATATGTGGTGAATGATCATGTATCTGGAATTGAGGAGTATGATAGAAATTTAGAGAACCCTTCAACCGCCACTGTAAATGTGGCTGCAAATGTGCATAGAGAGGAAATTTCAGGCTCCAATTCACTCACTAATTCTGTGGAATGTAAGCTTCCTATTCGGTATCTACCTACTGTGGTTGATATGTTCAACTTTTAAAAAATAAAACTGACAAAACTAGAATGTTGAAAGCCTGTGTATGTGGAAACATCATCGACAGTTCCTTTCTTTATTCTTTTTGCTTTGTGTATATATTATATATGATAAAGTATTGCAGGGACAATGCATCAGGAATAATTTATTGATCATCTACTGTAAAGATGTCCCCGTGTGCTCACATTTTATTTACTATTATCTGTCAATTATTTAGCAAACACAATATTAGATAATCTCACTGCCATTTTTATTCTAGGTTCAATTGCTTAACACTGTAATTCTAGATCGTAATACATCCTCTCCATCGCTCCCAAAGTTTTGAGCATTGAGGACGGGGATCTACTGTTCTTTTGCATCAAGGTTATTGGTGAAATCAAAATCCTCACCTTCCAATGGTTATCTTGCTGCCTTGAAAGCCATTGAGCTATAAGACTCATGTTGGAATGAGTGTTCCGCACTGCCAACTCAAAGTGCATTAGTCAACCAACAAAATTGACTTGGATGGGTTAGGAGAAGGCCATCCAACAAAATAAACAAATCCTTGTCTGATAACTCCTTGAATGATTCATGCTCATCATATGAAATTGGTCCTGTGGTCTGCAGCAGTTGACTCAAATGATTCTCTGAAGGCACTGAGACGTTTTTCTGCTGTTTCTATAAAAAGGACTTCTGCTACAGCATTTCTGAAGACTATCTCTTTCGGTACCAATTCTGTATGGACACTGAAATAGCTGGTCACAGTGCCAAGATTCTAGATTGGATAGATCTTTTACTAAATTGAAGTCTGAAGATATGCCTGTAAATACAGGTTATAAGTGTGTGTAGAGTGATAAAACGTACAAAGTACTAGTACATCATACATTCCTAAGTCAAAGTGATGCTAAGGTTGCTTTATCACACTTTCTAATTTCACTTCCCCACTTCTTTATGTAGTCCCCAAAAACTACTGGTTGCTACTTTAATGCCAGATATTTTTCCGAAAAACTCTTATGGCTTTTTCTTCTTTATGATAACTGGTTTGTTTCTTTCTGTTTTCCATATACCAATTTCTGAAAGTTAATAGTGACAGTTCTCTTTTGTAAGGCAACTGTCGAGAAACATATATCCAGCACATCCTTCTATTATGCATTCTGTGCTGCAACTATATTGATTATGCATCTGAAATTTATGATGGGATAGAGTTAAGAAGGATATATGTCTATCTGAATGCTGCAAAAAGTGTATGGGATATGTTTGTGTTGGACCATATGCCTTTGAGTTTTGCAGTCTCATTTGTCTCTATTTTCTGCTACTGTTGCTTGTGCCTATTCATAGAAAGCTTCCTAATTTTATGATACATTAAGTTATGGATAAACATGACCCTTTGCTCTTTTTCAGGTCCCAGGGGTCAAACTAATACTCGTGACAGTGAGGTATGTAGTTTTCTACCAAGTTATGTTTCTTTTCTCTTTCATTTCACAGTCTTTAGTCTGGCTGATGTACATTCACCATATCCTCTACTTTCTTATTCAAAGTATCTGCATACTACGACAAGAATAAAACTGCTTTTATGTTTTGTAACCGATGGTGGAGCCAGGATTTTAATTGAGGGAGTTCCAAATTTAAAGAAATAAAACACGAACTAGTCGAAGGGGTTTTTTTTTTTTTAAAAAAAATTCAATTTGGCACAGGGCCTTTTATTAGCATAAATAACCAACATATATACAGTGGTAATATGGACCAGAAAGCCCAGCTCACACTCCACTTACAAATGCCCGAACCGTTATTTGCTGCCTCTTCACTTTCCTAATTGTGACTTCTCGTATACTCCATTCCGATCGATGCTCGATGTTTCCTGAAGCTCTGAACAACCACCATTTCTTCCGAGCTAGCCTCTGGGTAATCAACCTCCTATGTGACTGTTGCTCGCTTGTGATTCATTGTTCTTGCCAACTGCATATCCAGTATGTCCTCTACCCTGTCCTCTAACCCTTTTACCCGTAGGCTCCAATAATCTCTTGCATATGCAGTGTGACCATCTGGGTTCTTCCAGTGAGGTGCTTGGGTCTGGTGAGAGGTTCTATGGGGGTTCTATATCTATTATATATACATTAAAAAATTATTTCTATGTATAAATAGTATAATTTTTGCCAAAAGGGGTTCGGATGAACCCCCTGGAAAGTATGGTGGCTCCGCCGTGTTTCTATAGTAATGATTTAAAGCAGACAAACAATACAGCAGCTAAATAGTTTTAAAACTACTCTTTTGATGAATAAGAAAACATTGTAATAGTATATTTACCATTCCCAAAAGAAAAGGTAAAAATGTAGTACTAACTAGAGGAGTCTTGTATTTTCTCTTCCTGCTAATGTTTTCGGAAAGTGCTACTGGGTGCTGAGTAAGAATGAGTCATACTTGTTTCTTTTACAGAGGGTGAAGAAGCTTTTATTGTCCCCTTATGATGTTAGAACTACTGAGTACTTATTTCATTCATCTGTGTTGTAAATTAATGCAGGTTGTTTGGCAAGATAGTATCGACCCTGACAACATGACCTATGAGGTTTGATTTGTAAAATTTCTGTCATCTCCACTTATTAGACTTGTATTATCATTACCTTCTGCATCATCAGATAGTACCATTATCTCGCAATCCACTTTGAGCCACCAGAATCTCACATCGGTTTTCTTTTAGAGGTTATTAAGGCAGAGAATTAGTTTTCAAAGCTATGCAGGTTGACATGAAAGAGCCCTGTAAGGTACAGTATATTTTTTGTCGGATCTCTATCACCTCTATCCCTAGAGTAAGATAAGTCTAGATGGGGTGAAATGGATATTAAGGGTTCATATAACTAATCTCCACTATAAGTCTAGATGCGGTGAAATGGATAGTAAGGGTTCAACTAATCTCCACTAGCTTGGGATCAAGGCTTAATTGTTATTGTGTACATATGTGACATGCATCGCTGATGAGAACGGTGGCTTAGTGTCGAATGGAAGATGACACTGATACTTTGTTTCTTGGTTCAATTTTGATAGTGTCCACACTGTTTTCTTTAGGTTGAATTAAACATCCTTAATCATGGGAGGGAATGTCATAGGTCCTTTTTGCAAGCCCTGTCCTGAATGGAAGATTAGGATTCCAATAATAATTTCATTTTCAATGCTCGTGCATAGAGAACTATTTGATTCAAATAGATGGGAGATAGTTGGTAGTAGGTACCTCGTGGAATTAGTCAGGGTGAGCACAAGCTGGCCACCACTTCATGAGTATAACAAAAAGAATATTTTATTCAAGATGGAGTAGGACAATTGATTTTTTGAGTGTCTTAAATCTTATTTCTAAGGCCAAAATAAGGAATAAAAATACTAGAGCAAGAAATTAGGCATCTTGTTCAATGTGGTTTGCATCATACTGCATGAATAGATTTTGATTGTCTAAGGTCAATGATGTGATGTTGTCTGTTCTAGATGTGAAAACATTTACATGGGCTACAATAACCTTGCAGATTCTAGATTTGATTAGGACTACTTTCCTCTTCCAAATTCTGTCTTATGATTAGATGATCAAAGCAGACATAGATGGATGGCAAATTTGATTCTATTAGCTTTGTACTTCTTTAAAGGTCCTTAAAATAATGAATTACTCCATGCAGCTGATGACGAGCAAAGTAGGTTTTGAAGGTTGCCCTAAGACATAAATTGAGTGAATAAGCTTTAGACCAACCAATATTTTGCAATTTATAGGGAGAGACATTGACTGATTTTCTTGGATTTTGATATGCTATTAGTTATTCCGCTCTTTGTTTGAGGGTGTCCTCTAATCATAAGAACAAATAAGCTTTGACCTGTCAATATTATGTAAGTTATAAGAACAAATCTCCATTATTTTTCAAAGATATGATATGTTAGTTTGGAGCTCTTTAGGTTATTTTCCTTGATGTTTAGGAGACGTCATTGTTTTCTATTTACCTAAAAGGGCAGGGTTTCATGTTAGAACCTTTTCTGGCAATGCTTACATTTTGAAAAAGAGAGAAACAAAGAGAAATCAGTACCCAAGATAAGAATTTATCTAGCAAAATCTTTTGTACTCTAGCAATGAATTATGGCCACATACGGAGACTCAGACTGTTAAAAAAAATTTGGGTCCTTTAAACACAGTTGGAAATTTTAGAAGCTAAGGGGTCGTTTGGTGTGAAGGATAAGTGCATTTAATCCCGGGATAAAAATATAGTGGCCCTTAAGTTGATGTTTG
>JBCEWC010002342.1:0-35039 GCA_038996855.1 Solanum aculeatissimum
ATAGGAAGTGTTTCCTAATATAAGGATTCTATTTTTCCTTTATTTTTCCAATGAGGGAGAGATGACTATTCATTTTTCTTAAATAACTTTTCATCTCCCTTCATTGATTTCCCCCCACATTTTTCCTTTGTCTTTCTTTCTCCATTTCCCAATTCACACTTTACTAAGACCCAACAAGGTAAGCCAAGATTGATGAACTAAAAGAGAAGACAAATTACTATATAACGCAGCAGCTCATTCAGGTGATAGCAATTTGCAAGTTTTAGGGTTTCTGCTGAACTTTTAACAGAGAATTTATCATTCGGTTGCATTAGGCAGCTCATTCAGCTGATAGAAATACAAGAGTTTTTTTTGGCTTATGCCTTCCCTTTACAGATGAGTTAACCATGCAGGTGCATTAGGGAAGACATGCGTACAATTATTCTTCACTCTTTAGTGTTCACTACTTTTAGAAAGAACATTTATGTCTGATGTTGGGATGAGATGCATGGCATTTCATTGTTCAATCCTTTATGCAGTGATATGACCCTGACCCAGCATCTAAGGCAGCTACAGCCATTGTGCTTGCAGCCAAACTCGGTGCAGATACTGGCTTGAAAGATTATCTGGGAGAGGAGCCTAAGCTTAATGCCCCTGCTGGAATGAGCAATGATGTAGAATTTGTGCAGTCCACTGGACTGAGAAATAGGAAGCAAGCCAGATCTGGTAGTACAGAGAGTTCTGTATTGGATCATCAGGAAGGAGAAATGCTTCAGGATGTACAGCTTGAAGCAAGCCAGTAGGAACGAGCATTACAATCCTACTGGTGCAAGCACACAAGATAGGGGATGGCTTGCACGAATTGCGGCATTGCTTGTGGGAGAGGATCCAACCCAATCTTATGCTGTTATCTGCGGCAACTGCCATATGCACAATGGTAAGACGCGAGGATATGATCATTGGCCCATAATTAACAGCATGGGATTCACATATTAAAGAGTGAATGACTAATCATCACTAAAAGAGAACAGAAAAATAAAGAAAGTGAATGTATTGAGCTTCTTCCATTGTTCGCAGGACTTGCTAGGAAAGAAGAACTTCCCTATATAACCTACTATTGCCCTCACTGCAATTCCCTAAATAGGCCTAAGCAACTTGCTGATGGTGCCTCTGGTTTACTGAATATGTCATCCACAACCATTGTGGCTGATGCTGATTTGGTCAAACAGGACGGTGCATCCATGGCAGAGAGGGTCTCTGCAAGTAGCAGCTATACAGTTGCTACCGCAGAAACAACAGAAGGTGACAATATAGTTTCGGCAAGTAGCAGCCCTGCAGTTGCGGCCGTGGAAACAACAGAAAGTGACAATGTAGTCTCTGCAAGTAGCCGCCCTGCAGTTGCTGCCGCAGCAACAGAAGGTGTGACAATATGGTCTCCGCAAGTAGAAGAAGCCCTGCAGTTGCTTCCGTGGAAACAACAGAAGGTGAGAATATAGTCTCCAGTACTTTTAGCAATTAAAATAGCTTGAATGGATTTGTGCAGGCAAAGTTTATTGGAGTGGTGATTTTCTTCTTAGCTTGGTCATGTGTAGCTATGTATCTATTATAAACACCTAGTAGAAATAAAAAACTCAGAGATGAGGGGGAGGAGATGGGAGTTGGTTAAGTTTCTTAACTGAAAGCTGTCATTCTTGAGAAATAAATCATATAGGCAAATGCACCACATAACATCACCACTTTAACCTACACTAGCAGTGGTGGAGTATAAGGAGTGATGATGGGTAAAGTTTGTGGAGCAGCAAAATAAGGTGGTTGTTGCTAGGTTTGTAATTTGGGGTGGCAATGACGGCGACGACAATGACGGAGAAAGAGAGCCGCGTTGATGCTAAAGATAGTACATCCCAATAGAGAAACACTAAATGAGAAGTGATTGACTAAAATTATGGGAAGTCTTACTAGTTATTTATTGACTAATGATATTCTTTTAAATGGATGGGGTTACTATCCAGTGACAAATAGGTTTTCTGTACAAAAAAGTTCACACATAACTAGTTAAAATTATGGGAAGTCTTACTAGTCATTTATTGACTAATGATATTCTTTTAAATGGATGGGGTTACTATCCAGTGACAAATAGGTTTTCTGTACCAAAAATTTCACACATATAACTAGTTTTGTTTTGGGTAATCGCGGTGTCGGGGTTGTTTTGGGCGCACATCGATTCATTTCATGATGTATCTTTTACCTTTAACTTGTACATGTATCAGGTACATACCTCTATCCATACATGTTTGGATGTACAAGAAGAAATTAAATTACAGTGTTCTTATGTTGAGATCTGAACCTGAGACCTCATGACTCTTACACTTCATCGACCACATATAACTAGGTTTTTTAATTGAAAAGTTAAAAGGACACATATAACGAAGTTGACTGAACTTAAATAGAACATCCTTTCACATATCATTTAAATGATAACAATAACTAATAGATGAACAACTGAAAACAAATTCACAACTAGGAAATGCTATTAAAAGATAAGAAAGACAAGCTAATGATAGAAAAATAGAAACTATTACATAATAAAAGGATGTCGAACATTCTCTTCTCCATCATTGTCATTAAAACCAATTCCATTTTCAACAATTTTGTTGAGTTGGCTTTGTCTTTTGTTATGTTTGGTTTCTCCTAACAACAAATAGCTTTAACAAACCTTTAGCTTCTCTAACCTCAAGCTCATCAAAAATTTTTCTTGCCTCAACTAGTTCGTTAGAGAGATTCACCATTTCCTTCTCCTCGATCATTTCCTCTATTTTGTTAATATCATCTTCTCGATCTTTCTGTAGCGATTGAAGACAATTGTCATGTTTAACTAACTTATCTAGCCTTCAGTGCTCGGGGTAAGCTAAATAGTCCTTTACTTTGTCTTTAGCATGGGCTAGAGATGGCCGAGTAAATGTGTTGTTTTCTCCGAAAGTAAAAACAATTAGACCTATTTCTATGTCACATAGAATAGACATCTCTTTTGCTTTCTTACAAAGTGATTCTATTCTATTGTCTAGAATGAGTTTTTTGGTCTATGTATCGAAATTTTTAGTGTTCCTAACTTCCCATTTTGTCATATTTAGGCACACAAAAAAGTAAAAGATATGAATATCTCTCTCTGGATATAAAATATGAGAGTTTAACTTTTATATATATAGATGCAAGATATGACCATATAATTAAATATCTAAAAGTTAATTCACATAATTTGACATTAATGGCACAATATAATTTTTTAGGGAATTTTAGTTACTTTCTTAAATAAATTTATCTAAAATCTTAGAACCCAATCTTGATGTTGGAGATTAAATAATTTTATTTTCATAATAATTATATTTTGAGTTGGCAAATGAAAATGATCAACTTTTCAACATCGTAAGGGTATTAAGGGTAAAGCTTACTCTATTTTTTGTCACCAAAAGATATATATTAATTTATAAAGTAAAAAAAAAAAGAAAAAAACTAAATCTTTCTCATTTGGTTGCATTAAATCTATGTATTAATAATTTTCTTATTCATGTTCATTTTAAGTAATGATCCAAGGTTAATAATAATTTAGTTATAGTGCTACCGTTTTAGACTTCTTAATAGTTACCTAAAGTCAAATAAAATATAGAATTTAAAGTGTGACATAAAAAATAATATACTTATGACATTTCAAATTTAGTTGTTCTATACAAACAGGATTATATAGCATATATGTATAGCACATATTTGTTGTACTGTGTATTTTTTTTAATCCCATCTTTTTTGTATAGAATTACTAGACTTGGAATGTCATAATTATATTATTTTTAGTGTCATACTTTAATTTCTATATTTTATTTGACTTTATGTAACTATTAAGAAGTCTAAAATGGTACCTTTATAACTAAAGTAATAGTAACCTTGGGCCATTACGTAAGATTTACATGAATAAGAAAATTATTTATATATCGATTTAATGCAATCAAATGAGAATGATCAAGTTTTCTCCTTTTCTTACTTTATAAAACAATATATACTTTTTTGGTGAAAAAAAAAGATCAAGTTTCACTATTAATACCCTTACAATGTTGAAAAGTTGATCTTTTTTATTTGTCATCTCAAAATATAATTATTATGAAGATAAAATTATTTAAGATTGAGTTTTAAAATTTTATATAAATCTATTTAAGAAAGTAATTAATATTCTCCAAAAGATTAGATTATGCAATTAATGTCAAATTATGTGAATTAACTTTTAGCTATTTAATTGGATGGTCATATCAAACATTTATATATATAGAACCGAAACTCTCATATTTTATATCCAGAGGAAAATACTCATTCATATATTTTTACTTTTTTGTGTACTTAAATATGATAAAAAAAAGGGAGTTAGGAATACTAAAAACTTCGATCCAGAGACCAAAAAAGTCATTCTATTCTATGTGACATAGAAATTGGTCTAATTGTTTTTACTCCCAACGAAAACGTGTTTACTTGGCCATCTCTAGCCCATGCTAAAGACAATGAAGAATTGTTTAGCTTGCCCCGGGAATCGAAGGCTAGATAAATTGGATTTTAGTTCAAAAGTTGGGGTCGAGTCTAAATTTGGAAGTCAAATTTTAGATCGAAATTTTGAGTTGGGTCCTGTATTAGGTGTCGGGGTCGAATCTCGAATAGATTACTAGGGTTGATTTTCATGTCAGAAACTGTTTTCTTAAAAAAATATTTTCTTACTCCAAAAATAAAAGATATTTTCATTCACTAACCAAATAATAGAAAATATTTTTCACTCACAACCAAACATGAAAAAATAAGTTAGAAACCAACTTATTTTCTAAAAAAATATTTTCTAGGAAAACATTTTCCTTTCAAACCATACACACTCTGAATCATTTTTCTTTTCTCACTAATTCAATCAAAATTTATGTGAGACTAGCTAGTCAACATTTTTCCAGAGTGTTATTTTAGAAGAGGGGCTAAAAATATTCATCTATTCTTATGGTGAATTGGATGCATATCCAAAAGTTACAAGACTAATAAAGAATATATAGTTCAAGTGGATAAGAGGAGTTCAAGATTGATTAGTTTTAGTACTCTCTGTGAACCTTGCAAGTGAGTGAAGATCACCCTATCATGTAATGGGGTATCATAAAACACACCCTTAGTATAGTATAGACAAATCTTTTATCAAGAGTACTCCAATTATCTTCAAAATTACTTTGGACATACATAGCAAAGAAGTAGTAGTGTTTTCCACTGCAATCAAAATATCAAAATTAAGTCTCCATACCCTTGACATGAGAGTTAAGTCTTTGGTATCTTGGAAGCAAATACATTATATACACACCCAAGGAAAACTTAGAATCCAAATAAAGTCCCATTGCATTAATCCACATACTTATAAATAACTAGCTAAAATCTCCATCCTTCTTATCACAACACCTTCAAGAACTCCATTCAAATTCTCATCAAATATCAACTCAAGACATTTCATAATTAATCAATGGCTTCCAATTTGGAAAACTTTACACATTATATGATAATCATTGTTTTCCCAGCATTCTGTTTCATTTTGTTATGCATGGCTTTGCTAGCACTACACTGCTACTTAAAGAAGAAGAAGAACAAGACGACTTTGGTTGAAGAAACAGAAGTTAAACACACTGACGAGAATAGGAGAGTTAAGGAAAACATTGTTAAAGGCCCCCATGGTCGACTGGAGAGTGTTGTGGTATCAGTGGAGGGAGATTGTCATGTAGATGATGAAATTATTAGGAAAAAGAAAGAGTTGGGAGAGCAAAAGAACATGCATGCTTCTTCTTCCAGTTAATGTCACAACTAGTCATATTAATGTTATGATTTCAATTATATAAACTAAAGACAATATACGAGAAAACTGTCATACAAAATAATATTGATTTTCTTTATTTGTATTAATTTGTTACTTGTTTAAGATAAAGAATTATAATGATGATGATTTGCATATGCCCCTCTCTCTCTTTTTCTTTCTTCACTACTATTGCAACAATCAAATTGAAATAAATTAAATAGCATCTAATTTATAAAAAGGTTAACAAGGTTGTCCCACTGGTTATTAAAGGGTTAAATCACGAGGTCTCAAGTTTAATTTTCAGTCAAAATACTAAGAGTATGTTTGGAAGGACACTCTAGAAATTGAATATAATTGCACTGTCTGACATGTTTGGTTGAACATGTAATTACTTGATCAACAAGTAATTAGGTGTAATTGACAGAGTGTAATTACATTATCCAATTCACAGGGAAAGGTTGTGAATTACTGGCTTTTAATTTCTTTCTTTATTTTTATTTTTATACTTTTACTTTCATTTATTTTTTATTTTTTATTGTTTTAAATTCTTTTTATTTTCATTATTCTAATTTTTTAAAAACTATATTTTATTTTATAATATTTATTTTTCATTTCCTTCTCATTTTCAACTTTTGCATATCATGTGATTCCATGCAATTTTTCATATTATCTTATTTATTTATTCATTCATTCTGTGTTTATTTTTTAATTAACATTCTAATTTTTAAATTAAAGTTGAATTCATTGTTGGATAAAGTTATAAATATAAGTATTTTTTATTTCAAATCATATTTATGTGCGTTATATTGAATTTTGGCATAAAAGTATAATATAATTTTTTAATTTGAATTTAAAACTTATTTTATATTTTTAGTGTCATTTTGTTTTTGCAGTATTGACTTGATATTTCACATTACAAGTCATTTATTTTTTATTTAGATTAGATAGATTTTTTTTTCCAAATATTTTAACAATTTTATTATGACATTATATTTATAATATTTAATATCTTTATCAAACATGCATTTCATAATGTTCGCATAAAGCTTGTATTTTTAGTTTTTACAATTAATTTAATTAAAATATATAATTTAAAAAATATAAATTATTTTTTTATAATATTAGTTAAGAATATATATTTACTAATTAATATATTTTAAAAGATAATATATATCTTAAATATTTAATTTAATATTATTTATAAATATCCTTATTTGTCTAATATAATTTTTTAATTTTAGATAATTAACTTTTGTTTTTAAAATTTAATATAATCTTATAATTACAGTTGTGCAACCAAATAACCCACTTGTAATTACACTGTAATTATATTGTGGCAGACAAACATGACAAAGTAATTATTAGATTGTGTAATTACTAGGGTGATAATTACTATCCTAATAATTACACAAATTCTAATTATCAGATGGCTTTCCAAACATAACCTAAGTGATTTCTATTTATTTGATCATGTTTTGATGGATAGAATTACATAATATCTATATTAATATGTAGATCATATAATTAAGGTAAATACAAATTAGCCCAAGCACTACATTTATTATAAAAAGAGTTATTGATGTGTTGTGTTGGAAGGATGATATTTAAAGCTAGATTTGACTTAAAAGTAACCTTGAAAGAGAATCAGTACCTTTATGAGTTGTATATTGTCACTATCCAAAATTCAAAATCGATGAAACCTATCCCAGTCACACCAAAGCTAATTTATTATTAGCTGATTAATTCAATAGATCAAAAATGCAGAATCTAATAACAGAAAGCCAAAGCAAGTCTTAAATAGATTTTTATATAAAAAGCAAGATAGGAAGAGCGAAAAACAACATCAACGCCCAAAATTACCTAATGACACGAGTACAAAATAAAAAAAGCTACAGTACGAATATGACACGTTATCTATGAATGAAAAGACATGAAATACAAATAAAACTAGAGGAACTTTGGAAAGTTGGGGAACGTCCAAGCACCTACCTCCAAGCTAGCAATTGAGGTGATACTAGAAATTGCTCCTAAAGGAGGGACAATTGGAGTGATAATAATTCTCTAGCTAATCAAGTGGTCTATATTCTCAAATGTGGAAGCTAAATGATGATACAATCTAAAAAGGAATGAACAACATAGTTATCATAGTCTAAAATCATCCCAAGATTAGTGTCACAGGTACAAGTCTCCACTACAACATAATTTAAGGAAATAAGTACAAGTCTCAATGTCTTTGCTTCTCAAATAGAACAAAAACAAACAAACATAAATAGAAGTTTGAAGGTCCACTGAAAAGAACTAGTTGCTACCTTTCAGACTGTCCTTGAGCTCGGACCAATAAGGAATGAAAAGATCATGAGGTATCAGACTCAATACCTACACAAGTGTAGAAACAAGGGTGAGTATCCAACAACATAGTACCCAACAAATGTAATCTAAACCTAAGTAAAGAAATGAAGAACACAAGCACTCCTTCCATCCCAACTACATATCTCTAGAACTACAAACCTGAACTCAAGATAACCCAGCACACAAAACATATAAATTTACATATACACACTCATTTATACGACTCAACCAATATCACAATTTTAAAGAATCATAATCAACAAGGAACATCTATTCAGAATGCATATACATAAAAATCAGTAATTTGATAATCCACTTACAATGTCTCAATGAGTGAGGTGCAATGTGATGCAATGCAATGCCAGATAATTATAATGTATGTCTATCCTACGATACACATTCACTGATTAACTCAGGCAGGAACCCATTGGGGTCTCATGAACCAGAAAAGACCTCGACAAATCGAAAGCGACTTTAGATAAATCCTCGACTACCATCGTCTATAGGCGAAGGGACGAAAGCCCGACAAGGGCTCATGCTATAGTAAGCAAAAAAGTCAATCTCTGACAAAAGTGTTGTTGAGTTCACTAAGCCAGTTGTATGAGATAAAGGTGGAATGAATTTATCTCCAATCTCCTTTCACCGTAATTATCTCTGAAAGTCGTCAGCTCTCGATTTGTTGGTACAGTGAGAGCTTCAAGCCCAATTCAAGGTGGCGCACCCTCCACACAAGGTCCCCACTAGTTTGCGAAAGCAATGAGAGACTTGCTCCTTAGCTCTAAATCCAGTGTCAGCTTTCAGTCTGTAGTAGCTTATGTGTGCTATCAGTAGAAATCTCGATCCCAAAAATTAATATCTCAATCATATCTGCTAGAATTGAGCTTAGTAATAACCTCAACCCATAGAAACCTCGGTCCCAAATATCAACATCTCTATCTTATCTCAATTTCACAATTCTATGCAAATAAGAATATGCATAGAGGATAAATGAATGAGATATGAACTATATAGTATCACACGAGTATAGCTCAACATATACATCAGTATTCATCACAATCAATTCACAACACGTATACCATTTTTCGTGTATGAATTTCCATATTATCCCATCAAGTAACATATCATTGACAATGATTTCTCTCATTCCACAATTAATATCACGTAAAAACACATTTCAATCATTTCATATTTTATCTTCAACCAAATAATTAGGAAATACAAGGTTCAACACACTTAATCATAGGTTAGAAAGACACTTGCCTTAGTCAAAAGTCATGATCAACCTAAATTCAAAGCTTTTCCCTTCCAATTATACTCCAAAGCACCATAATCTATTCAAAAAATGAATTTGCAATCATAATTCGAAGCTAATAACACCAAAATCATGCAATTCGGGGATAAAGGGTAAAATGATCCAAAATTTTAATATAAAAAAATGAGATAAAAATTTGAAAATTTTGACATGAAAATATTCTTTAAGGCTTTAGGAATCTAATGGTGAAAATCTTTTCGAAAAAGAAGTCAAAATGAGCTCACAATCACCATTTTCTTTTGAAAATCAAATTCATGAAATCCCCAAAATTTTCAATTAAAATCCCCAATTTTGATGTTAAAAACATAAATTAATTAATAAAAATTGAATAAAAAAGTTAAAAATAACTCACCCAATAGTTTTTCCATGCAAGACCACTTCAAAATTGCCTAAATCGAGCTCAAAAAAGTTGAAAATGGTGTAATTAAATAAAACCTATCATTTTAAAATAAGTCATTGTTCTAGGTCTCCAATGTACTCCGCGAACACAAAGGGAGTACTACGATCATAGAGTTCATTGACCCAGTGCTCCACGAATACGGAGGTCACCTGGTAAGTGTTCCGCGAACATGGAGGTCAGTTGACCTACACTCCGCGAACGCGAGAAAGAGGTCGCGAACATGAATCCTTCTGCTTTCGGCACTAGATATCAACAATTGCACAAACACAAAATCATGGAATGAACCCTCAAAATTCATTCCGAAACCAATACACACAAATCGTATATGCAACCCTATTAAGTTCTACATTCCAGACTCAATGGAATCATTAAAACTCAAATCTGAGGTCTCCTTGACTCAAAATTCGATAAGTTACCACTAAACTAACTTAAAGTACCTAAAATACAAAAATGCTATCGAAACATCTAAAACACTAAAATCACCTCCTGAATCACTGAACCACCAGAAATCTAATTTGAGTATCGAAATTCAAAATGTTGGCCAAAGTCAAATTTAAGTCAAAATTTACTCA
Source organism: Solanum aculeatissimum (assembly GCA_038996855.1). Taxonomy (NCBI): domain Eukaryota; kingdom Viridiplantae; phylum Streptophyta; class Magnoliopsida; order Solanales; family Solanaceae; genus Solanum; species Solanum aculeatissimum. Next base: position 10,458 of record JBCEWC010002342.1, read on the forward strand.
ATTTTCAACTTTGGACCTAAAGTCCATATAACAACTCCAAATTTGATTTTGACAACTCTCCTAGATCAATTTTCATATTTCGAAACTGATGGAATTGATAAAATTCCATGCTGAGACTCGAATATTAAGATGACTTATAAATTCAAAATTTAACAATTTAAGCCTTCAAAATTCGCTTCTTTATTAAAAACTCAACTTTTTATACGATTTTCAAAAACTAGCTTTCAAAACCATTCAAACATGACTCAGAACAACTATCAAAAAGGGTAAAATGATAATTTTATCAGAAATGTAAAAAATGACCTTCAGGGTCATAACATTATCCACCACTAAAATTCATGTTCGTCTTCAAACATAAGACAAAGAATATACCTGAAGTCTAAAAAAGATGAGGGTAACAAATCCACATATCATATTTGGTCTCCCAATTAGCCTTTCAAACTTTGTAGTTATTCTTCATTGTTATTGCCATTTTGACTTCGTATCCTATCTTTTATGCTAGCAGATGGTAGACCTGATCTTCCCAAGTACCTTTCCTATCTTATTCTCGTCATCCTGTATATTTACTTCCTTGTTAGGTTAGGTGTTATCCTATTACTTGTGTCTTACTTACGTTATTTTCGTGATATTTATACTTGTTTTATCTGTGGAGCTTAGTCGACCTATAATTGCTGAGTACCATTTGTTTGGTACTCATATTACATTTCTGCCCTTGTAGATTATGGTACGAGTCCCCGCTACTGATTTCCTATCGTGTAGAACTAGCTAAGGATTTCAGAGATCTTGGTGAGCTCCTAGTGTCTAGAGATATCAATTTCTATGTTACTGCTTTATTTTGTACTCAGAAATAGTCTGTACTGATATTGTATTTGAAAAGTCTTGTACTCTTTTTTATGTATTAAGAACTCAAATACTAACTTATGCTAGGTCTTAGGGTGGGTGTCAGTGTGTTGTTTTTTTCAGCATTGTATCTATCACCTTTATTAGAGAAACATTTACTTAGTAGGGTTGTCTTCCATTGGGTAGCTCGTCGCCTATGGCTCTGGATTCTAAGTTAGGCGTACCTACCGATGGATTGAGGTAGATGCCATCACAACATGAGAAATTGGGACATGACATAATTTTATGTATATGAATATTTATGACAATTCTTGGTGGGAATATAAATGTCACTATCTCTTGGTTGGTATAGTAGGAGTTCGGTAGAGGCTAAGTATAGAAGCATGGCAGGATCAACAACAGAGATTATTTGGTTGGTTGGATTGCTCAATGATCTAATGGTAGTCATCATCACACTAGTTAGACTTTGTTGTGATGGTAAAGTAGTTATGTAAATTGCATTGAATCTAATTTTTAATTAAAGAATCAAACATATCGAGATTGTCATTTTGTGACAGAAAAGCTCAAAGTAGTTTGATTAAGACAAGTTTTTTGGGACCAAATCTCAATTAGCAGATTTGCTTACAAAAGGATTGGGGATAGTACAATACCAGTTTCTTCGTTCTAAGTTTGGGGTTCTTGATGTCTTCCATCCTAGCTTGAGGGGGAGTAATAAATCTAGCTAAAGTGTGGTAGCTGATATTAGCTGTCAAGTAGTTAGTTGTAGTTGGTTGTGACTAACTAGACTGGTGAGAGTCAATTTGTTAAAATAACAACTGTAGTGGTAGTTATCACTATATAAATAGCCCTCAAGTATGGCTTTAGCCAATAACAAAAAAAATTCTTTTTTCGTTTGATAAAATTTTTGGTATAGTAGTCAATATAGTTTAGCTCAATTGAGTTACTTTTAGATCCAATTGATAAATTTTAACAAGATGGATCAAATAATGTATAAATTATTGTTATATAACTGTTTTGATGATCAACAAACTTCTAATACAAACTGGGACCAGGTCAACATCAAACTAAAAAGGTAAAAGTAACTGTGTTGGGCTACAGCTGGAAAAGCTGCATGGTTGGTAGAAAGTTGTCCTTTATCGTACTAAAGGACTAATGGATTTTCAAAGGTTCCTTATGTGTATATAAAAGGAACTTTGTAACGAACAAAAAATGACTTTTTCGGAGAATTAAGATTGTAAGCTTTCAAGATTAAGAGTCATCTTTGTCTCACTGTGAGGAATATGACAACAATACTCAAGGGACCTGATAGACGGAGTCTATAGCTTTTCTTTAAATCTTTAGTGTATTCTGTTCTAAGAATCTTGTAAGATCAACTTCCTAATCTATAAAGAAACAGTGATCATTGGATGTTTAGTCATTTTTTGTTGTTAGGATTCTGGGTTAGCTATGACCTTTGAATCCTTGAGTAGAAGCCTATATTAATCTAGAATGATTGTTGTATGGGCTGTTGATAAGTTTTGTTGAGGCTCTAAGTCTTGTAATAGTGTGATTGCAAGCCGAAAAAGGGTGAGGTATAGTGCAAATAAACAACTGGTTGTATTTGACTACATTGCCTTTGCATTTAGTAGATTTTGGTGTTTTTGAAAATCCTGTGGAATGGATCATGATTGTTTCTCCCTTGAGCAAGGAGTTTTTCCACTTAAAATCTTGTGTCTTTACTATCTATTGCATTATTACAGTTCTATGTTATTTTGATCATGTGTCAAGGGACCAAGTACGTACCTAATTATAATGGGAGCTTCCATCTCAACAATTGGTATCAGAGCAGGGATCTTTAATTGGTTAATAGCTAGAGATATTCTTGTGTAAAAATAGTTACTCTACTCATTTTGGAAGAAGGACAATCATCTACCAGACTACCTAGGTTCTATGGCCAGTTATATGGTTGGTGGAAGAACCAAATACATGACTTTCTTATGGTTGAAGACAGTGAATTATGGGACATTGTCTTAGATGGTCCATACACTCCTACTATTGAGGTCAAAGAAGGTGAAGTCATCAAAGTTGTTCCCAAAACTAGACAACAGTACGCAGAAGCTAATAGGAAGAAGACATAGAAAAACTACAATGGTTCTCATGAAAAGCTTAACCAATGAGACTCCTTAGTCCATGGCTTGATGAATGAGATACATGACAACCATAAAACACACCAACCAAGCTTGAAATTAGTGAACTACGCATCGATTAAGTTTTTAAAATTTCTAAGTTGTTACAGGTTTTTTGTTACTCTTAGCAACTGGTCAAAAGCTGAGTTTAGTGACATTTATTCTAAAGTAAAAGAGTTCGAAGGAAAGACTAGACAAGCTAAAGAAAATCTTATCAATTCAGACTCAGAAGATGACAGAACTACTCTATATGCTATCAAATGTTGAATACATTAGATATTTGAAGCTTGAGGAATCTATACTCAGCTTCACTAGTTTAAAGAGAGTGATGCCAACTCCAGCTACTTTCATGCCTTGATCACAGGTAGAAGAAGAAGACTTTACATTCATAAAATTCTGCAGGAGTAAGGTAATTGGATACAGGGGGATGGCGATATAGCTAGAACAGCTTGCAATCATTTTTAACACATATTTACTAGTGAGAATAAACACATCCATGAACATGCTCTCTAATGTATTCCTAGTATGATCACTGATGAACAAAATATTGTTATCCAGAGTATGCCAATCTGATGAAATAAAGAGGGTAGTTTTCTCTATGAAGCCTAATTCTGCAACTGGTCCAGATGGAATTAATGAAAAGTTTTTCCAAGTGTGTTGGGATATTATCAAGAATGATCTTATCAAGGTTATTCAAGTTTTCTTTAATGACCAACTCATTCCTAAATATTTCTCCCATGCTTGTTTAGTTTTACTTCCAAAAGTAAATCATCCCACTAAGCTATTTTAGTTTAGACCCATAAGCCTCAGTAATTTCACCAATAAAATTATTTCGAAAATCCTTTGCCTTATACTTGCTCCCATTCTCCCCAACCTGATTTCTCTTAATCAATCTGGTTTTGTCAAGAACAAGAGTAGTATTTTTGAAAATATTATGTTGGCTCAAGAAATAATTCATCACATCAAGAAGCCCAATGATGTTTGTAATGTTGTCATCAAGCTTGATATGACCAAGACATATGACAAGGTCTCCTGGTTATATACTTGTCTGGTTCTCAGGAGAATTGGCTTTGGTGAAAGTTTTATAGACATGATTTGGAGAATTATGTCCAATAATTGATACTCAATCCTTATTAATGGGTCCAAATATGACTTTTTTTTCATTATACAAAGGGCCTTAAACAAGGTGACCCCCTCTCTCCTGCCCTTTTTATTCTTGGAGCAGAAGTGTTATCAAGGTTATTGAATAAGCTCAACTCCAACCCTTATTATCATGGCTTTTCCATGTGTTCTAAAGGTCCTCAGATTAATCATCTATGTTTTGTTGATGATGTTATTATATTTACATCTGGTAAAAGAAGATCCCGTAGGCTCATTATGAAGATTTTCCACATATGAAAAGGTGTCTAAACAACAATCAATAAGATTAAAAGTCACTTCATGGTTCTTATTTGTGTCGTGGTTTCTACTATTAAAAAATCAAGAAAGTTATTGGGTTCAACAAGACAATAGCCCTATGACTTATCTTGGTTGTCCTATCAATATTGGGAGACAGAGAATTATTTAAATTCTGAGCTAGTACCTAAAGTTCTCAACAAGATCACTGGTTGACAAACTAGGTTGCTTTCTTATGGAAGAAAGATTGTGTTGGTAAAATATGTCTTGCAGTTTCTCCCAATACATCTTCTCTCTTCTGTGTGTCCTCCCAAAACAACTCTCAATCAGATTTATAGAGTCGTTGTTGATTTCTTCTAGGGATGGAAGAATGATAAAAAGAAGTTTCATTGGTCTTCATAGAAGAACTTAAGCTATCCTTACGATGAAGGTGACATTGGAGTCAAACAGATGATTGATGTAGCAATCTCCTTTTAATAAAAATACCGGTAGATTTTTAGGTCTAAAAAGACTCTCTAGGGAGATTTTCTAAGGGCTAAATATTGTCAAAGAGTCAATCCAATTGTCAAAAAATGGAACTGTGGTCAATTACTGATCTAAAAATATATGATGAAGAATAAGTTAAAAATTGAGGAACACAATCAGTGACACCTTTCCTCAGGATCAACTTACTTTTGGTGGGATAATTGGCTAGGAATTGGCCCTTTGACACAATTCAGAACTGATACTACAAAGCCTAATAATATCAAAATCTCAGCTTTTCTGAACCAGAGAAATGAAATATTGATATGATCAATCAAATTGGCCCTTCTCAAGTGGTTCCTCAGATCCTTGCTCATCAATTACAATGCCACTATTGATGACAAAGTTGTATGGAAGCCTAAAAGTGATGGGATGTTTTCATGTTCCTTAACCTGGAATCTCATTAGAAGCATGAAGGATAAAGTTATTATTAACTCCTATACCTGGAATAATCTTATCCCCTTCAAAGGTTCCTTTCTTCTATGGAGGACTTTGAGGGGTAAGCTACCAACTAATGAAAAGATCATCACATTTGGTCAAGAACCTGCTAGTTGCTATTATTGTCAGCCTCCTGGGCAAGATACTATTGACCATAATTTTGTAGTTGGGCAGTTTGCAAGAAAGGTGTGAATTTTATTTGTTGATTATTTTGGTATAAATAATTACTATGTTCCCCTGAGCAATCTACTAATGAGGTGGTTGTCTACTTAAAGCAACAATGATGTGCACAAGCTTATTCTTCAGGCTATTCCTGTCTTCATTTGTTGGAACTTGTGGAAGAATAGATGTGCTTGTAAATATGAAAGGAAGTCTTCTAACTTTACAAGGGTCAAATATGCTATTTTCAGAGATACTACAAGTTACTCTGTACTGCTTTCCCCTATATCAGTTGGCCAACCAACTAGAAAGAGTTATTCTAGAAGGTGGAAGAGTGTGCTCATGTGATAAAAAATCTCTAAAATATGTTGGAAAACACCCTTAACTGACATGGTCAAGCTAAACACTGATGGTAGTGCAATGGATAATCCTGGTAACATTGGTGTTGGAGGAATCTGTAGGAACCATATAGGTGAATTATTATTTGCATTTGTTGCCCCTGTTGGAGCGAATACCAATAACTAGGCAGAGCTAGAAGCTGCAATCTTTGGGATAACTTGGTGTGCTCAGTTAGGATACAACAAGGTGGTGTTGGAAATGGATTCAACAAGGTGGTGTTGGAAATGGATTCTAAACTTGTTGTAAAATGGATTAAACAACAAAGTCAACCTCCTTGACTCACTATACAACTCCTTATCAAGATACATAATATAATTTGTCAGTTTCAGCAATTCAAATGCATTCATACCTACAAGGAGACTAATTTTGTAGCTGTCAGTTTATCTAAGCACAGTCACAACATTACCTCCCCAAAGCTCTTCTTTATAGTGAAACAGTTACCAAAAGAAGTCAAAGCTCGCTTTGCTATGGACAAATATGGCATGACCAGTTTTAGAAGGAGAAAGTTGAAGAGAATTAAAGAACCACCTTGAGCTAGCATAGCTTTAATCAAAATTTTTGGTTTGTTTCTTTTTGTAAGGGGAGAGTCTCTCTTGTTTATTGTTTTCCTAGACTAAATGTAATGAGAGGAGTCATCTCTTAGGTTTTTTAGTTTAAGTTGTGCTCCAGTTTAGTAATGGGGATGAATTGACCAACCTTAGTAGGTTTGACTGATTTATGAATCACCATAGGGATTGGAGGTAAGGTTTATGTCCCCCTCCTTGTACTTTTCTTGGATATTCTAATGCTAAGGCCTGGGGGTGTAGCTCAACCCCTGACCCACCACAAGGATTGTTAAAAAAAATCAGGCAGTTCTCTGTCGACGTGCCTGCTTGAGCTATTTGCATAAAAATATTTTGTAAACTTTTTAATTTATCTTTTTAAGGAAGTTGCTTACTTCAACTATGATTTTACAATATTACCCCTAATAAATATTTTTTTCAATTGCTTCAACTATGATTTTGCAATATTACCCCCAATAAATAATTGTCCCAGTTGCTTCAACCATGATTTCACTATATCACCTCGATCAGTTATTTTAAGTTCAGTTGAGGGTCAAGCAGATAGCTCTCCGTCGATGTGCCCGCTTGAGTTGTCTGTTTCCTCTTATACATTGTATGAGGCCCACAAAAATATTTTCTCAGCTTTTTAATTTGATCTTTTTAAGACAACTGCTTACTTCAACTATGATTTTACAATATTACCCTTAATAAATAATTTTTCCAGTTGCTTCAACTATGATTTCACTATATCACCTCATTTAGTTATTTTAAGTTAAGTAAATACTGAAATTAGGATAAAATTAATTTCTTTTCAAACGAGACAAATAAAATTAAATAACTATTTTAATATCTTTTCAGGATTATATTTGTGTCAAATATATATATATATATGTAAAATTACTTAATCATTAAATTTAAAATTTTACCAATATTAAAATATTTATTGATATTAATTTTACACTTAACGAGAAAATTTAATAGCATTTAATTATATCATTAAAAAATAAATTTATGAATAACTATTGGGCTCGTGCATTGCACGGGATCTTCGTAACTAGTATGATAATAAGGGGTTATATTTGACATATTTGTAATTTAATATTATAAAAAAATATTTAATTTTTTTTATATTTTTAAAAATTCTTTTAAAATGAAAAAAAAAACAATTAAAATAGATGAAGCATAAAGTTGATGTCTATGAGATTTTAGTTATGAGTTGGAAAATAGAAAATGAATTATTTTGCAAATTTATATGAAAAATAAAGAGCGGAATATTGAAAACACCCTTGAATTTTTCGCAAATTATTAGTTTCATCTTTTAACTATTGACAGACTTAAAAGCACACATGTACTTGATTAACTGAACTTATATACACCCCTGATTTATCCCGATATATCACATGACATAGTAAGTAGTCTCAAACTCTTGTAGGAATATGAGGATCTTAATAAAAAATTGAGAAAAGGGTTGGAAACACCCTAAACTTGATGAAAATTTAGGGGTTTATTTCACTTTCGTTGTAAGATGCGGGGGGATGGAGGTGTATTTAAATCCAGTTAGTTAAATAAAAGGATATTTTAAAGACGATTAATAGTTCGAAGACAAAATTAATCATTCACGCTAAGTTTAGAAGTGTTTTCAACACTTCTCTCTAAAATAAAAAATAGTGTAGCTAGCTAGGATTTGTGCTAACATATGTAGCAAACAACCATATGCGATATATTTAACACCGTCATTTAAGTTTTCTTTTTTTAATGAGAAAAGTACTAAAACCACCCTCAAACTTGACACGAATTATTAGTTTCGTCCCTAAACTATTGATAGGTTTAAAAACACCCCTCAACTTGGTGAACTAAGCTTAAATACACCCTCGAACTTGACACGAATTATTAGTTTCATCCCTAAACTATTGATAGACTTAAAAACACACCTCAACTTGGGCAACTAAGCTTAAATACACCCTCAAACTTGGCACGAATTATTAGTTTCGTCCTTAAACTATTGTTAGGCTTAAAAACACCTCTCAGCTTCATGTTTCTGTAACTTATTAAATTTGATTTGAAATTTTGTAGAGCTTCATTTGCTACCATATTTTTACAATCCCAAAATCTTCTTACGAGATTGTCATCCGACCATGAAATTTAACGTTGCCGGAAGTCCACATTGACAAAAAATAATCATAAACAAAATAGGAAAAGAAAGAGAAATCAAGTAATTAAAAATGAGAATGAAAAAAAAAATTAGATCTGGCTTTGAGGTCACCATTAATGGAGGAAAGGTTAAACGGGAAGAAGACGGGTATTCTAGTAGTTGGTAATTAAAAATTGAGAGGATTTTTTTTTAAAAAGGAAAAATTAAGGTCGATCTGGTCTTTTTTTTAATCTTTCACGCAATTTAAATAAATTATACTCACTCGTTATGCCATGTGGTATGAGATGGATGTATCTAAGCTTAGCTTGCCAAGTTGAGGGGTGTTTTTAAGTCTATCAATAGTTTAGGGACGAAACTAATAATTTGTGTCAAGTTCGATGGTGTATTTAAGCGTAGTTCGTCATGTTGAGGGGTGTTTTTAAGCCTATCAATAGTTTAGCGACGAAACTAATAATTTGTGTTAAGTTCGAGAGTGTTTTAAGTACTTCTCTCTTTTTTAATTTGTTTTGTGTCAACGTTTTCATTTGTGCAGCAAGCAGAATAAATCCCAATACCATTGTGTACACGTGTCAATAATCTAACCTATACTACCCTAGACGTTCATTTTTACAAAATAGATGGTCCAATAATACTTGTTCACTTTATGAAATCAAGAAATAATTTTATACTAGTTTCTAATTTATCCTTATTATTAATTATAGTTATTTTCCTAATAATTATTATATTCAAATCCCCTATCATTTACTGTTACTTGATCTTTGTTCTAAATCAATGGTGGACAATTATTATTAGACAGAACACGTTTAAAAAAAAAGTTACTGGACCTAAATCTACCATAGGGGACCCTTACCCATTATAAGTGTAGACTATGCTAATCAAAATTAAATGTATCATCTTTCTATGTAGTAGGAATATTATGGTAAAAGGTTAATAGAGACTGAGTATTTCTTGCATTTGTTATTTATTGTCATATATTATGTATTGTGTTTTCATTATGAAATAAATACTATACAATTTCTCATATTTATTATTATATTTTTTAATTATTTTCTTTTTTTTATTTGAGTTGATCATTTTTCTGTCTTGTTTTTCCAAAATAATTATTGTTGTCTTTTTTTATTTGAGTTGATCATTTTTCTGTCTTGTCTTTCCAAAATAATTATTGTTGTCTTTGTACATAGTAGTAATTCCCACAGCTAAATGAAGAATGGCATATATGATATCTCAAAAAGAAAGCGTTCAAATGGCGTATAGTTTTGGTTGGCTCATCAATAATATGGTTAAAATGGGACCTTTTATTTCTTAGAAGTTTAGTTTAAAATAAAAATTTCATGTTAAAAAAATTTAATGAATTTTTCAAAATAAATTGGGTGGATGACTTTCTAAGTGAAATACAAGTAGTTGACATGACTTAGTTATAAAACATAACTTTCTAAGATAAGTATTTTTAGTTGAGTGACTTTTGGGTTACGTTATGATTCAAAGTTGGGTGATTTTCTAAAAGAACTATTCTTAAGTGATTATTAGGTTATAAAATAAAGTTAAGTAACTTTTCAAAAAAACTTCCATAATTAGGTGATTTCTGTAGGATTTAGTGTATTCTATATTTATTTATATTACTTGTTAGTTGTTAGTGTGGCATTTTAATAATATTTTTATGTTAATATTCTAAAAATTGCTACTTGGTCTTGCATGGCTACATTGGCTTTATTTGCTTATCTTGCCGTTTGGAGATGTTAGTGCATATAAGGGTGAGTTATTGTTGCTTTCTAATCATGCAGCATTACTCCTTTTTGGAGTTATTACATATGTTACTAACTATCATGTGAAACATCCTCCCAACCGTTTGGTGGAATTAGTTGCCTCTCCCTTTATTTTGCTCTTTATTCCTACATTATATCTTGTAATCTCTACACTATTTATCTATCATATTTATTTTTTATTCATTGTATGGAAGACTTTCTTAACTATATAGTGGTTGTCTTCATTTGTTTTGGATACATAACATAAGAAAAAAAATATAGAGTGTATAAAGTTTGTCAAAAAGAGAGTTCTTATTAGTTGAAGAGAGGTATTCTTTTTGTGAAGCTTGAGACTCAACTCTTGTCCAAAATTTGTTGAGTTACACTTTTGTGTTTAGGCTATTGTATCATGGAGGGGACAAGTCAAGAAGAATACTGCTGGACCGGTGAAAACTTTTGCTGCAATGGGCTTGAATCTCCTTAAAAAAAGCGAGATATGCGCCTTAGCCTAGAGAACTTTTGTTTTCTTCATTTTAGTTTTCAATTGTTAATTGTAATTTTTTTGTAATTTCACCAACATTAACAATCCTCAATTGTTGTTTATTTTCATGGAGATTCATGTCAATTCAAATTATTCCATATCATGATTTAGGCGTTAAAAATGAGTGAAGTTTACTCTTCCTTTTAGATGCCATCAATGGTTTGCTTATCATGTACCATATTATCCCTTTCTTTTTATTTTATCTTTGTCATTCTCCATCTGAAGAAAGAAATTACCCAAAACTGATGCATTAGAAAGAGTGTTTTTAATTGTCTGTCAGTCCATTTCATGTCACATTTACGCATGAAAGATCAAGGCAAATTTAATACAATCTATATAGAAAACCAAAACCAATAAAATTAAAGAAATGAAAAAGAGATAATTAACTAATTATTGTACTAAGGCAGTAGAGCATCTCATCCTAAAAATAATGGGGACTGTTATAAAGTAGCTAAGCCTTTTTTTCTGTGTCATTTATGAATTAGGATTCTAGCTAAGGATTTAGGGTAGCTAGTGGCTAAACAAATTATATATATATATCCATACTAATAGGGCTGCCTTTGAAACAATTGGTTACTCATCTAATAACACTCTTTTATTAACTTTGTATTAGTCATGCAAAGTACAAGTTTCTCCCAGTTCAACATTCCATCGATTCTACGGGCCTCACCTCCCCCTACAACCACCACACTCCATTGCAAATCTACCTCATCACGGAGGCTATTTCCACTCAATGCGGTGGCTTCACCATCACGCCACCAGGTTACTCACTCAATGCCACCAGAAAAATTGGAAATATTTAAGTCGTTAGAATCTTGGGTTTCGAAAAACGTGCTCCCACTCAGCAGGCCCGTAGAGAAATGTTGGCAGCCCATTGAATTTCTCCCTGACCCATCTCAAGGGCCCGATATATTCGCGGATGAAGTTCGGTCCCTAAGGCAGCGAATATTTGGGCTTTCGGATGAATACTTTGTTATGCTTGTGGGTAATATGCTAACGGAGGATGCTTTGCCCACTTACCAAACCTTGATTAATACCTGGGACGGAGTACGCGATGAGACCGGATCCAGTCCATGTCCATGGGCAATCTGGACTCGGGCATGGTCAGCTGAGGAGAATCGACACGGTGATCTACTGCGGACATACCTTTATCTTTCAGGGAGAGTGGATATGTTGATGGTTGACAAGACATTGCAATACTCAATTGGAGCTGGAGTTGTAAGTGTTGCTGATCTGAGCATTTTTACTATTTAGTTAAATAGTGTTTGGTCTTTTACACTATCAGGTGAAGATTACCTATAACCTGAGATATTATACGTTAAGTGAAACCACCAAACATATATATGTATACTGAAAATGTGATACTTGATTGCACTGTCAATGTATATAAATTTAAGTAACTAGATAATTTCCGTTTTACTTGTTCAGTATGTATATTGCACTCCTCTTAAAAGAAGCAAAGAACATTAATCAAATGTTAAATTTACTACTCTTCTATCGTTTCAAAATATTTGATGTTTTTAGCTTGAACATACTCCCTAAGAAATTACTCTTCTTCTTTTTTTCCCCTTAAATGCAATTGGCATCACCAAAAGGTTGAGGACCTTGTCGTTAGGGGGCTGGCTTGAACCCGAGCTTGCCCACTCTATCAACTCAAATTTTTAGAAACTACTCATTCCTAGAAAATAAGGAGTATTTCACTAACTTATTCCTAATTAGCAAATATTTTGGATAAAATTTCAGCCAGCCCCTGGATAAAACGAGGGGTATAATTTTAGGAGAAAAAAGATCAATTCCTTGTTGAAATCCTAAAACACCACTTATTTTCAACCAACACGAAAAGACTAAAATGCCACTTATTTTATAACATATATGAAGTAAATTTTTTGTATTGATTATAATTAAGCTTACTTAATACTTATCATTTGTTGATATTAAGTTTATTAACAGAAGCACTGTTGAAACCAAAAGTCTCAAATTGAAACGCAGTATATTGGAGCCAGAATGTCTTTAACATTTATATTACTCCACAATCTACATGATCAGTTTATGTGTAAGATTCGAAAGGGGGTCGCTGAACCAACATGAGTTGTCATGCAATGGTGGGACTATTTCACCCTTAGTCAGAGGTTTCAGATTCGGGCCTTAGGTATGGAAAAAATACTATTGAGAGCGTCGCCCTAAATGGGTTTGTAGTGCATGATCCGGATTTAATTGGGACCCAATATGATCTCCAAATATCGGACACCGGGTGCCCGAAAACCAAAAAAAGAAGGGGGGGGGGGGGGGGGTTGTTGTTGTAGTTTCCTGTTGCAATCTAAGATATGAAAATTAAATTTGACTATTAATACTTGTTACTTAAATAAATTCGAAAATAGCTACCTAATGATAAAGGTAAAATTAACAAATATTAATTCTCTCCTTTTTTAAAAATTTCAAATGGACAAGTAAAAAAGCAAGAAATAATTTGTGTATATAGGACAAGTTAAAAAAATGGAAGGAGTATTGAATATATAACTAAAAATGATACTCTAATATTGTTAAAGAAAACCGAGCATAAATAAAAATCATGCTAGATGAGTGTGTCGCATTGTGCTTTAAATTTTGTACCTTGTTATTCATATTCGATGCAATGCCCTGCAACTTTATGAAACATACATATGTTATAAATATAAAGTTGCTCATCATGTTTGAAATTTAGGACATTGGAGCAGAGAACAATCCATATATGGGCTTTGTGTACACATCATTTCAAGAGCGAGCCACATTTGTGACGCATGGTAATATGGCTAGGCTAGCTACAGAAGGCGGAGATCCCGTTTTAGCGCGTATATGTGGAACCATTGCAGCGGATGAGAAGCGGCATGAGAATGCCTACACAAGAATTATTGAGAAGTTGCTCGAAGTGGACCCAAACACGACTATGCTAGCCATTGCGAATATGATGAGGAAGAGAATTACTATGCCACTGCATCTCATGTATGATGGGCAAGATCCGAATATATTTGAGCACTTTTCTGCCATTTCCCAAAAGCAGGGGGTTTACACATCTCATGATTATGCTGAAATACTAAAATTTTTCATAATAAGATGGAATTTGGAAAAGCTTGAAGGCTTAATGAGTGAGGCCAAACATGCACAAGATTTTGTGTGCGGACTTCCATGTAAGATTACCAAGTTAGAAAATCGAGCGAAGAAATTAGAGTCATGTCAGGTGAAGTTTAGTTGGCTTTTTAACAAGCAAGTGAATGTTTAGGTGTATTGATTTGTAGTACTCCTAATTGTTGTAATGAATGCTCCTATTACACTCAGGACCTGGCCCCTTGACACACAATTAACTCTAACACAGAACAAGATACAAGACAGAATATTGATGACACAAGATTTTTACATAGAAAAACTCCTTGCTCAAGCGAAAAATAACCACGACCTGTCCCACAAAATTTTCAAAAGAATCACAATCTACTAAATGCAAGAGCAACATAGTCAAATACAACCAGTTATTTATTTGCCCTACCCCTCTCTATTTCCCTCTTGTAATGACACAATTACAAGATTGTGATTCCAACAAAGCACCAACAACCTATACTACAATCAAGCTAGATGCATATAGACTTCTACCCAAGGATTCTACGACCACAACTACGACCAAATAACAAAAACTTCCAATGATCAATCTTCCTTTACAGATTAGAAAAATGATCTTACAAGATTATAGAACAAAACACAACAACAGACTTAAAGGAAAATAATAGACTCCATCTATCAGGTCCCTTGAATGTTGATGTCGTATCTCTCACAATGTGTCAAAAGGACTTTTAGTCTTGAAAGATAGCAATCTTAATTGTCCAAAAAGTCACATCTTGTTTCTTACAAGGTTCCTTTTATATGCACACGAGGGAACCTTTGAAAGATCGTTAGTCCTTCAGTACGATAAAAGACACTTTTCACCAATCATGCAACTTTTTCAGTTGTAGTCCATCACAGACTCTTCAGCCTTTTTCAGCCCAATGTTGACCTGGTCCTCGACTTGTGCCAAAGTTTGTTAGTCATCAAAATAGTTACACAATATTTTCCCCTTTTTTGATGAGGACAAACTAGTGGTTCCCCTTGAGATTAATACCCCCCCCCCCCCCCCCCCCCCGAGGTGAATATTCCACTCAAAATTAGTTTCCCCTGAACCTAGTACCCCAGATTTCCATCTCATTTTCCCATTTTTTGGAATCATTAAACACATAAATAGTAAACTAAAGAACACACGTATTGATTTCAAAGCCACTAGGGAACATAAACATAATCAAAATCATAGAGGCGCAAAAGTAAAGCAGTGAAATAGGCCCAACCAAAATAAGATTGCAAAGAAGAGTATTTAAAATACAGCAAGCATAGAACCAATTCAAACATATCAGAAAGTGGTTAACACAAAGGAAAGGGACGAAATAGAAAGAAACATGCTCAGGAACCAAATGGTTTAGGGGCAAGGGATTGGAGAAGAAGGGTCATTCTAGCATTAGAGTCCTGATGGTCCTGGAGAAGTTGTTGAGTTAGGGACATGACTTTCAAGTTCAACCTTCTATTGTCCTTCCTCAACCTAGAAATTTCCTCAGGTCCCTTATTCATCCCCTGTACAAGTTGAGCCTTCAATGCCACAACTTCAGCATCCTTATCAGAGAGCGCAATCGTCAACTCTTCAACTTGCAGCTTGAGCACTTCTTATTGTGCTATCACATCTGTAACCTACGACTTAGGTTTGTTTCTGGCCCTTCCTTCAATGCACTCACATTCCACCAAGGTGTTCTGTGAGAAGGATTATTTGATAGTACCTGGTACCCCTTTCTTCAACCTGACCCAAAAGTTCTCAAACACATGATTCAACAAATATTCATATGCTAGCCCGTGCTTTCCATCCTTCACTGTTATAATGTTGTGCATATGCTCCATCATCAGCCTAGGAAGATTTATTACCTCCAATTTGCTTAAGGTTTTCATAAAGAAGATATCAACAGTTGCATGTGGCAATAGTACGTTTCTCAGTTTGAGGCAGGAGGACCTTGTTAACAAACTCAAAGTACAATTGGTACGTACTGCCCTTTAAGAATATTTTTATACGCACCAACCAAACTCAAGTTTGGCAGTTTGCTTTCCTCCAAAATGAATTTTCCTGTAGGAGCTCGATTATGCACACTCCTAATTCCTTCTCTATCAATCTTTAAAATCTCACCCAACACTTCCTTAGTAATGTGAAAAGCTACATCACCTATAGAGGTATTAAACCCCCCATCCTTAGTAAACTCAATGTTGTAATAAAACTACTTGACCTCACATTCATGCAAAGTGGGAATTTGCCACTCAAAAAGATGATCCCATCCTTGAATCACCACAGCATCAACTAGATCACCTATTTTTTGTTTCCCTTTTTCTTCAAGCTTAAATACTCTCCCACTCAGAACCTTCTATTTTTCAAGAATCTAGATTCTCTCCAACTTGCTCAGTATTTTTTTCAATCCTAGCCTTTTTTATTAGTGAACTGATCCCTTAGTGGAAAAAAATTCTTCTCCTTTTGCTTTTTCCTCTTATTTTTACCTTATTCTTCTTCCCTTGGAACCCTTTGTTGTTTGTTTACTGGAAACCTTGGTATCCTCGATATGTCATTTTAAATCAACAATAACTTCATCAGATTCAGTTGCACTATCACTTTCATCCTTGGTCACATCAATGACTTTATCACTTGGTACATCTTTCTCCTCAAGCATTGATACTGATCTCAGTTTTCTCTTCCTAGTGGTCCTAGACTTACTTGCAGCCATAACATCACTTAGGAGTTTCTTTTGAGTACCCTTAGTTGGGTCAACTTTGGTTGTCTGTGTTGTTTCAAGAACCTTTTCTTTTTCCTTGTCTACTACTTTTTTCTTTGTTGTAACTAACCCGGAGACATGGTCCCCAACAGTGTCTGGCTTAGGTGGATCATCATTATTTCTCTTCTTGATATTCCAGACTAATGGTATATTGTCTTCATCATCATCTCCCTCATCACCTTCAATCACATTGATGGGTCGTACAAAACTCAGTGGTGTTTGATCAAAAAGAGAGGAAGCAAGTACCAATTGCAAATAAGATGACTTAGCCTCTTCTTGGGTAAAAAGATTCTCACCCTTTACCTCCGTCAGACTTTGTACCACCCATTCTTCTCCAGCAGCAGGAATGTTGGACGCATATCCTTTTTCCACTTGTAAATCACCATCAAACACACCTTTCTAACATTGTAGAGAATGTGGGACCTTGTTGGGAGGAGGTTAGTTGTTCCTCAGGAAGAACATTTTCAAGGTTGGGGATTTTAAGCACTTTCTATAAGAAATTTGAAGCCTCAAGTGGAAGATCATGTGAACTCTCATAGCTAATAAAAGATAGTTGTTTCTCATCTTTGGTCATGGTGTAAGGTATAGAACTAGTTCCCCTAATATCAGAAGGATCAGTAGGGGTAGGTGAACAAGGGTTGACAGAAAAATTTAACTCCTCGGGTTTTAGAGGAATGTGGATGGGAGTAGATGGAGGAATGTCAATTTGTGAGAGAAGGGAGTTTCAGTATTTGAGGATGTAGGTTTTTCGAAATGAGGATATAAATGAGACATTTTAGGAGTCAAGAACAATGCAAGAGAGAGAGGAGATTGAATGGAAAAATGTTCAAAAGAGAGGGCAAGGTAATGAATTTATGAAAGTGAAATGGTGTTTCTGGTCCCTGAAAAGTTACGTCTTTTCAAGATAAGGCTGATAAGACAATGATTTAGTGAAAGGGAAAGAGACGCGTGGTCGTTCTAACAGGATTAAGGATTACTAATGATGTTGTAAATAGAATACTAACCTTTGAGAGGGAACCAGGTCCCTTTCAATCTGCAAAGATTTGTTGAAATTCTTCCAAAGCTTCCACTTTATCAACTATAATAATGTTATGAATGTATCCCTGTAAGGTACAGGTGAGACTTCAAAAATATTATGTAATAAAATTCAGATATCTGTCTATGAATTTTAGCAAAAATTGAAAAGAGCAGATCATTAGGGTTGCTTAGATTTGCTCAACTTTATCAACCCAAACCTCATCCTATTTCTATAAAACTGATCTTTGCATAGAGTCTTTGAAATTATGTCAGCAATCCGATCTTCTGTCTTATAGAACTTTACGCATATGTTTTTCTTTTCAACCTGGTTCCTAAAAAAATGATGTCTCACATCTATGTGCTTTGTCCTTTTGTGATGAATTAGATTTTCTTTATCATATTTAGAGCATTGGTGTTATCACATAGTAAGGGGATAGTATCAATCAGAACTCCAAAGTCCTCCAGTTGTTGCTTGACCCACAATAGGTGAGAGCAACAAGCAACAACAACTACATACTCAGCCTCAGCAATAGACAATGCCACTAAAACTATTTCTTAGCTCCCCATGAGATGAGTGAAACCCCAAGAAAGTGAGCCATAACTGATATACTTTTTCTGTCAACCAGGTACCCAACAAAGTCAGCATCTACATACCCTATCAATTCAAAAGAATCACCAATTGGATAGAAAAGTTCCAGGTTATCAGAACCTTTAAGGTACCTCAGAATGTTTTTTGAAGCCTTCAAGTATGACTCCTTAGGGCAGACTTGAAACCTAGCACACATACCCGCACTAAAGACAATGTCAGATCTGCTGGCAGTTAGGTACAATAGTGACCCTATGATCCCTCAATACATTATTTCATTCACCTTGGGACCAGGTTCATCAGGATCTAGTTTTGAACTGGTTCTCACAGGTGTATCAATAGGCTTTGCTTCTATCATTTGATACTTCTTCAACAAATCCTTGATATACTTTTCTTGATTGATAAGTATTTCTCTTGGTGTTTGCTTGATTTGCAGTCCTAGGAAGAAGTTGATTCCTCCCATCATACTCATCTCAAACTCACTTCTCATCAGGTCCCCAAATTCCTTGTTGAGTGAGTTGGAAGTAGCACAAAAAATTATATCATCAATATAGACTTGGAAAATTAATATAAAGATCAAATAATCTTTCATACCAGGCCCTTGGAGCCTGCTTCAATCCATAGAGAGCCTTATCTAATTTCATCATATGATCAGAAAATTCTATGCTTTCAAAACCACAGGGTTACTTCATATATACTTTTTCTTTAAGATACCCATTCAAAAATGCACTTTTAACATCTATCTGGAACAACATGAATTTCATATATGCAGCAAATGCAATAAGGATTTTGATTACCTCGATTCTAACAACTGGTACAAATATTTCATCATAGTCTATGCCTTCTTCTTGATTAAATCCTTGAACAATAAATCTGGATTTATTTCTTGTTATGACTCAATTTTCATTCAATTTATTTCTGAACACCCACCTGGTCCCAATGATGGATCTGTCAGGAGGTTTTGGAACCAAATATCACACTTGAATTCTTTTAAATTAAAGTAACTCTTCTTTCATAGAGCTAACTCAATCAACATCAAGAAGAGCTTCCTTGACATTTTTGGGCTCTATAGAGGAGAGAAAAACAAAAAAGGACATAAAATTTCATGTCTTGGACCTGGTTTGTATTTCTAAGTCTAAAGGAGAAATCAAATTATACAATGAATGTGATGATTGATGCATCCACCCAGATACCCTTCCTTACTATTGGCCTTGATCCATCACTGCATCTAGACTACCTTCATCAGCAACTCTCCTATGACTTTATTGGTGTGAACTCCCATCTTCAGCATCTGCAGATGACCTAGAGGATGAACTAGGTCCCTCAAGAAGGTTTTGACTTGTGTCATCTTCCCTTTCCTCATTCTTGTTTTGAGCTATAGAGGCTTTTGTAAGATTATTCATCAAACTGTCTCTTTGTATCTGAAGAAATTCTTCCAGCTTAGAGTCTTGCTTTTCACTTAAGTTTTTAAGATTTTCAGATTCATCAAAGATGACATGCACACTTTCCTCAACATAAAGTGTTCTTTTGTTGAATACTTTGTAGGATTTGCTATTTGAAGAGTATCCAACAAAGACACTTTCATCACTTTTGGAGTCAAACATACCCAGTTCCTCCTTCCCATTTATCAACACATAACATTTGCATCCAAAAGCCCTCAAGTAACTTATGTTAGGTTTGTGATCAAACAGGAGTTTATAGGGAGTTTTATTTTGGATGGACTTGATCAAACACTTGTTGGTGGCATAGCTTGTTGTGTTGACAACTTCAGCCTAGAAGTTTTTTGCCATCCCAGACTCTATCAATATTATTCTACCAATCTCCACAAGAGTTTGATTTTTTCTTTCTACCACTCCATTTTTGTTGTGGAGTTGGTGCTGAAAAGTTATGATGAATGTCCTCGTCAATGAAGAAACCATCAATCTTGAAATTTTCAAATTCTGTGTTGTGGTCCGACTTGATCTTTGTAACCTTTCTGCCAATTTGATTTTGAATTATCTTGATAAGAGCTATCAACACATCAGCAACTTCATCTTTAGTTCAAAAAAATTTGGTCTAGGAAAATCTAGAGTAATCATCAACAATAGCCAGAATGTATCTTTTACCACCTCTACTTTGCACCTTCACAAGACCACAGAGGTCGGTATAAATGATCTTTAGCGGTCTTGAGGTGCTCATTTCCTTATTTGATTTGAAGGAATTTCTGGTTTATTTCCCACTTATACACGCATCACACACCTTGTTGTCACAAAATTTGACCTTTGAAAGTTCATGGACCAGGTCCCCGATAACTAGTTTGTTTAGAAAAGAAGTGCTAACATGATCAAGCCTTTTATGTCACAAAGCACTTGTCTCATCTTGAGCCCTAAGACAAGTTAAATTATCACCCCTAGCAGTACTGAGACTAACCACATACATATTTTTGTATTTTTTGGTAGTAAGTATCACTTCTTTAGTTGACAAATTGGTGACAATGCACTTATCAGAAAGGAACCTCACTTCATTGCCTTTGTCACAGATCTGAGACACATGTAAGAGGTCATACTTCAACCCATTGACACAGTACACATCTTTAATAGAATTTTCAACTGACTTTCCTATTCTTCCAATTCCCAGAATATACCCTTTTTTTCCATTACCAAAGGATACACTACCACGTTGCAACCCTTTCAGAGAGAGAAAATTTTTAGTCTTTCCAATCATATGCTTGGAGCATGCACTATCCATAAACTAACATTGATTCCTTGTTCTAGACTGTTCCTACCCAAGACTCATTTGTCATATTTGGGAATCCATTTCAGTCTGAGTTTGAGAAAGTAGACATAGGCATAATCAAATCCTTTTTAGTCCAAAATAGCATTTTTGTGACTCTTTTTAAAGTTGGGACTAAGTCCTGCATGAGAATTTTTGTTCCCAGAATTTTTAGAAGTGAAAGAAAATTATTGCATTCTCAATGTCCTTTTTAGAACCTCACAGTCTCCCTTAACGTCCCCATTTCTACCATAATGCAGACACAGCAAGTTGTCAGACAGACACATACTTGCTGTGGGAATTATAAAGTGGGTCAATTTTGTTCACATAACCCAAATTCCTCTTCCCATTTCTCCTTTGATTTGTCATGTCACTTAGGAGTTTTGAAGAGGTTACCCACTTTAGTGATTTGTTCAGATCATCCTTCACTTTGACCAGGTTATTTTCTAATTCAACATTTCTCTCTAGGGACATCATTAGTTTCAACTCTGACTCTTTTAGTCTTTCTTCAAGAGCAAGTTTAACTTTACTAGCTTTACCCTTAAGCTTAGTATCAGACTTAGACCCACTTTCTAATAGATTTAATTGCTTAGATCTTTCAGTTTCTAATGCCAGATTTTTTCTTCAAGATCAAACATTTGAAGAGCTAAGGCAATTTTTTCATCTTGAAATATATCTATGTTATTGCTCAAAATATCTTTTTCAGTAGTTAGTTCATATAATGAATCAATCAGAACACAAACAAGTTTTTTTGTAGTTTCTTTACAGAGTAAAGATCCAAGATTTCTTAAGGTTACCTCATCCTCAGCTTCATCATCAAACTTTGCTATAAAGACAAATAAATTGTCAAAAACTCTATCATCATCCTTCAGTACCAGCATGGAGACATCTTCATGTTGTTTAATTTAGAATCCTAAGAATCATTTAATGTGTTCTCCCAGACACCCAGGGTCTTCTTCATTACTCTGTTAGCAATAACTTAAGTTTCTTCTTAATTTTTCTAGAACCTGATTTTTGCGTCTGTTATTTCTACACTTAGTGATGCCTTTGAATTTTGTCTTGCCTTGAGGACACTCTATGATGTAATGTCTTGATTTTCCACACCCATAACACAACTCTATATTGTTTGAGGATCTATCAGTGTTGCCCTTTTTTATAAATCCATTGTTTTTTCTTATAATCTTTCGAAATCTCTGGGTCAAGTAAGCCATATTCATCCCATCATCATCATCATTAGTACTCTGAGTAGACTTCAGAGCCAGGAATTTGTCTTTTTTTATTTTCCGTCTTTGTAGAATCATATTGCTTATTCAACTTATGAGTTTGAAGATTTCCAATAAGGACATCCATGGTCAGAGTTTTAAAGTCTTTGGATTCAGTAATGGCATATGTTTTGCCTTCCAAAGATTTGGGTAGAACTCTGATAGGTTCTCCCAAACATTTTAGTTTATTTGTTATGGTAGTGAACCTAGTATGCATATCATGAATGGTTTTCCTTCTTTCATGATGAATTCCTCATATTGAAAAGTAAGCATATCTACCTTAAATTCCTTAACTTGTTCAGTCCCCTCATGCACATTCCTCAAACAATCTCATATCTCCTTGGTTGACTCACATGTAGAAATTCGATTGTATTCATCAACACCTATCCCACAAACAATCAACTTCTTAGCTTTGTAGTTTTTCTCAATCTTCTTCTTGTCAGCTTTTGTATATTGTTGTCGAGTTTTGGGAACAAATTTGGTGACTTCACATTCCTTGACCTTAATAGTAGAAATGTGTAGACCATCTAAGACAATGTCCTGTAGTTCATTGTCTTCAGCCATAAGAAAATCATGCATTCAGTTCTTCCACCAATCATAAAACTGGTCGTTGAACCTAGATGGTCTGATAGATGATTGTCCTTCTTTCAAGTTGAGTGGAGCAACTATTTTTACACAGGAATATCTCTAGGTGTTAACCAATTAGAGATCCCCACTCTGATACCATTTGTTGTAATGAATGCTCCTATTACACTCAGGGACCTGGTCCCTTGACACATAATTAACTCTTACACAGAACAACATACAAGACAAAATATTGATGACATGAAATTTTTATGTGAAAAAACTCCTTACTCAAGGGAGAAACAACTACGACCTGTCCCACAGGATTTTCAAAAGAACCACAATCCACTAAATGCAAGAGCAACGTAGTCAAATACAACCAACTATTTATTTGCCCTACCCCTCTCTATTTCCCTCTTGTAATAACACCATTACAAGATTTAAGCTCCAACAAAAACACCAACAACCTATACTACAATTAAGCTAGATGCATATAGACTTCTACACAAGGATTCTACGGTCACAGCTAACATGTTGACAAAAAAACAACAACAAAAAACCTTCCAATGATAAATCTTCCTTTACAGATTAGGAAAATGATCTTACAAGATTATAGAACAAAATACAACAACATACTTAAAGGAAAACTATAAACTCTATCTATCAGGTCCCTTGAATGTTGATGTCGTATCTCTCACAGTGTGTCAAAGAGGACTTTTAGTCTTGAAAGCTAGCAATCTTAATTCTCCAAAAAGTCAACTTTTGTCTCTTACAAGGTTCCTTTTATATACACACGAGGGAACCTCTGAAAAGTCGTTGGTCCTTCAGTACTATAAATGACACTTTCGACCAACCATGCAACTTTTTCAACTGTAGTCCATCATAGTCTCTTAAGCCTTTTGCAGCTCGATGCTGACTTGGTCCTCAGCTTGTACCAAAAGTTTGCTAGTCATCAAAATAATTACACAACACTAAAGATGTAGGACACAAACTTATCCATTTTTTAAAATATAAAAGATGTGGCATTTTTTGAATTTTGATATTCAAATAAGTTTATTTTTAATCATACGTTTTTAATATATCTTTTAAATATTTTAAATTTTTAATTATTATGACTTTTAGTATTTTTTACATAGTTTACAAATATATAAATTTTATTTCAAAAAATTTAAAGATTTTATGCTCAAATATCCGATTAAACTTAAAATATTTGATTCTCAAAGCAATGAAAAATGTCACATTAATTAAGATAGCGCGAGTAGAATGCCACAAATTAAAGAAAAGGACTTAACCATGCAAAGAGAAAATTTGTATGACCAGGTGCTTCACCCACGTAGGTGGTCTCACCCACTTAGCCACCCACGTAGCCAAGGAAGAGAAGACAGATACGAAGGGGAGCTTCTGGAATCACCCACGTGAGCTATATTGGTACATAGCTCACCCACATAACTGGACATGGAGGGGTGTTTTTGACATATTTTGCATGACTTTAAATAGATTTTTAGGTACTTTTATATCTAAATATGGTATTCTTAAAGCTAAGGGAAGCAACCATAGCTATTTTTGGAAGGTTTTTGTTAGGATCGGAACTCGGGAAAAGTCGAATTTAGCCAAATAATATTATGATGACAATAACAAATACAATAGTGAGT
>JBCEWC010002343.1:0-35035 GCA_038996855.1 Solanum aculeatissimum
AGTGTTATTAATAACCTTACATGAAGTTTTTATACTTGTCTTTTGACAGATCATGCAGTTTGAAGAACTAATCCTCAAAGAAAGTGTAAAGAAGTATAAGCAACAGAAATTTTTGAAATACAGGAAGAATGCATTTCATATTTCAGAAATTGTTTAAAGATATTTTAGTTTTTTTTTGCTAAGAGTTAAAAAAATATAATATCATACAATTTGTATATCTATATTTTTATAACGTTACGCAATATTATTTTTTATAGTTAACTATGAAATTTTATATGAATATAATCATTTTGTATGCTTTCATATATGCACATATTTTTATGTGTGTGCATATATAAATGCACTTTTGTTGATCTGATTTGTGGTTATAATTAAGGTTTTAATAACTAAAATCGAAGGGAGCCTTGGAGTAATTGGTAATATTGTTGCTATGTGACTAGAAGGTCACAAGTTCAAAACTTGGTGACATCCTCTGACAGAAATGCAAGGTAAGGTTGCATACAAATAGATCTCTGTGGTCGCACTAGAATTGCTATTTTTTTTAATAACTAGAATATCAATTAATGAAGAAAAAATTTAGTTACTGAAAAGAGGTATAACGACTGGAATTTTGTCGTCTTTAAAGCTTTTTTAACGATTAGTGACAACAGGATTTTTACTGGTCGTTATTGATTAATAACGACCGGATTTATACTTTTAGCGACTGAATTTCTCCTCGTTAAAGACCTATTTTCTTGTAGTATTGGGTTGTGTATTAATTCAAAGAGGGAAGGTAATAACTTATGCTTCTAGACTGTTAAAGGTACACGAGAGAAAGTAACCTACCCATGACTTAGAGTTGGGTGCAGTTGTATTTGTGTTGAAGTTTTGGTGACATTATTTATATGGGATGCATTGTGAGATCTTAACCGATCATCGGAGTCTCAAATATATCTTTTCTCAGCCTAATCTTAACATGAGACAGTATAGATGGTTGGAGTTTCTTAAGAACTATGATATCTCTATTTTATATCACCTCGGGAGGACCAATGTTATGGCTAATGCTTTAAGCTGAAAGGCTACTAGTATGGGGAGTTTGGCATTCTCGAGGGATGAGGAGAGTCACTTGCTAGGGAGATGGTTCATTTGGATATTTCTCCTCCCCAGAGTATTTTGTCCTTTGTTGAGGCTAGATCTTTCTTACTTGATCGGAAATGTGCTCATCAATTTGAGGACCCCAGGTTGTATTTGATTCGTGACAAAGTGTTGAGGGGTAAATCCAAGGTGGTTGTTATTGATTTAGTGGATGTTTTGAGGATAAATGGTAGAATTTGTGTGCCTAAGGTGGGAAATTGGTTGAAATTTATACTAGAAGAAGCCCATTGTACTAGATATTCCGTCCATATGGGTGTGGCTAAGATGTACCATGATCTAAAACAACATTATTGGTGGTTTGGGATGAGAAGAGACATAGCTAAATTTGTGGCAAAGAATTTGAATTGCCAACAAGTCAATTATGAGCACCAAAAGCTCGGTGGATTATGCAAAAGATGCATATTATTGAGTGGAAGTGGGAAAGAGTGACTATGGACTTTATTACAAGTTTACTATGTCTTTAGGAAAGTTTGATTCAGTTTGGGTAGTGGATGATCATTTAACCAAGTCAACTCACTTCTTACTGGTAAAGACTAGCTACAGTGTAGAGCAGTAGGCTAGGTTATACATCTGGGATATTGTCAGGTTGCATGGTGTGTCAGTGTCTATAGTATCAGATAGGGGATTTGTGTTTACCTCTCATTTTTTGGTGGGCTCTACAACACAGTTTGGGTACTAGAGTGGATTTGAGTTTAATATTTCACCCCAGATCAATAGTCAGTCCGAGCCTATTATTCAGGTGTTGGAGGATATATTACAGGCTTGTGTGATTGATTTTGGAGCCCGATGGGACCAACACCTACCTTTGGTAGAGTTCACATATAATAATAGTTACCATTCCAACATTCATATGGCACAATTTGAGGCCTTGTATGGACGGAGATGTAGATCTCCCATTGGATGATTTGACTCAGGTTCTGATGATGTATCGAGTGTGGACCTACTTAGAGATGCCATGGATCGAGTTCGTTTGATTCAGGGTAGTCTATTAACAACTCAGAGTCGCCAGAGAAGTTATGTTGACTGGAGGACTAGACCTCTTGAGTTCTCTGTTGGTGATTGTGTTTGGCTAAAGATTTCACCCATGAAGTGTGTGATGAGATTTGGGGAAAAGGGCAAGCTCAATCCCAGGTTTATTGACCCATTTGAGATTTTTAGGAGAGTTAGTGAGGTTTCCTATGAGTTGGCATTACCACCAAGATTATCACCTGTTCATCCTATTTTCCATGTTTATATGCTCCGTCGGTACATTCCAGATGAGTCTTATGTGGTCTCTTATGACTCTGTTGAGTTGGGTTCAGATTTGTCCTTTGAGGAGGAGCCTATAGCTATATTGGATAGGGAGGTCTGTAATTGAGATCCAAAGAGATACCTTCTGTGAAGATTTAGTGGTGACATCGTCCTTTCGATAAGGCTACTTGGGAGTTGGAGTCTGATATGCGGGACAGATATCCCAGCCTTTTTTAGTCTTCAGGTACTCCTTTTTCCTTTATGTTTGAGGACGAACATTATTTTTAGTGGAGAATGATGTAATGATTTGGTTGGTCATTTTTGGCACTTTTTGGAAGCTTAACTTATTAAAAAAATTAGTTTTGTACCATTCTAATTTTCTGGTACCAGATCGGGGATCCATCGATTTCATTAGCTCTGGAATGTTGAAATTGAACTATGACAAGTTACATAATTGAATTCGGAGTTAAAAATGAGGTTTTTAGCCCCAAAGTTATGATTTTAGTTGTTTCCAAAATGGAAGTTTGACTATGGTAAACTTTCGGAGTTCAGAAGCGCAGATTAAAATTCTGATAGTTTCAGTAGTTTCGAATGATAAAACTAACACTAGAAATGGTATTATGATAATTTTTGGAGTTGTCGAGGGCAGTTTTGATATTTTGAGTTTTAAATGAATTTTATCGACTTGAATTGGTAAATGTGATGAGGAGGCCTTAAAACCATTTTCTGATGATTATGTTGAGTCCAGATTGCTATATCTGATATGGATACACATAAAGTTTGTATAATTCTGAGTTCAGATGAGTTTTGGAGTTCGTTCCGAGTAAGGAATTCAGACTTGGTTTGTTGGTTTTGTTGATATTTGGAGCAGGTGCATTTCCTTCTCCGCGATCACAAAGAAGCCTTTGCATTCATAGAGGTCTTGCAAGCTTACCTTCTGCGTTCGTGGAGGGTTGGTCTGCATTCATGAAGTGCTCGTGTGCGTGAGTGGCCCCCTCCCATTTGTTCTCCCCGTTTGCAGGTTGGTCTGCGAAATCAAGAGGTCTACTTGATAGTCAACTCCGCATTCGCAGGAGCCCACCCGCGTTCGCGGAGAACATTTTGTAACTGGACAGTTTTAAACTCATGAAACACCATTTTAGCCATTTTCACGAACCTTAAGCTTTTTTAGGTGACTTTGGAAGAATATTTTCGAAGGATTTTGCTGGGTAAGTGTTTTTAACACTATACTAATCATTTTTCTTAAGTTTTATCTTGATTTCATCCTAAAATTAATGATATTCAATGTCCAAATTGGGGGGGGGGGGGTTAGACTATGATTTCTAAACTTTAAATGATGATTTCTCCTTCAATTTAAGCTTGATGTTAGTGGGATTTTCACCCATGAACTTCATTTTTCGTGTATAACTTGATTTTAAAGTAAATTTCTAGATTTGAGATGTTACTTCCCAGCACACGCAAGTGTACATGGTCTATACAAGTAATATAGTGGCCCTTATCAAGAGTCGGATATCGAATCCAAGGGACTCAAACTAGACTTTAATCTCAGACCAAAGGTTATGTGATAGTGTGCTTTCAGAAAAGAATTGGGAGTTATAAATAGGATTTAAATAACTAATTGTAACTACTAATAACTATTGTTTTCGATGGGATTATCAATTTAAGTATGATTCTGGGCTAGTAACCTTATTGACGTAGTTCTAGACTCAATGCTTGCACTTAGATTGGGTTTCCTGATTATTGATTCGCAGGGTTGAAAGAACCTAAGCAGGGTTGCACGCCTCTACCGGCCTACCCCTATTGATAGCCTAACTACATTGTTGAGCGGGGATAGACAGATCAATACGGATGTTTTAACATTATCTTTCTGCATCTGAACCTAGCAAGGTGTAAGGGTAGTTATCACAAGTCTCCCTTACACGAATCAATCTAGTTTCCTAGTTGAACAGGCTACTTATATTACTATGTTCTATCTATCCAACCATCTCTCGAATTCAGGATAGACAACTCATTTACCTCTTAATTGATCAGGCTAAAAAGCATGGATAAAAGCAATATAAGAGTAATATGATGGAAACCTTTTCATAATATGCAAAACTTGAAAGCTAGAACATTGTCTTTGGCTACCAATCAAGAATAAAGGGAAGATTAGCCATGCATTATTGTCATCAATAACATAACAAAACTAACCAACATTCACAATGCAGAATCAAAGTAGAAACTGACCCAAAATTAACCCTAAGAAGGAGTTCTTAGTTGTTTCTCTTGTTTTCCCCCATCGAAAAACTTCTTACATTATGTTTCTAAATGAATATAAACCTAAAATTTCTGTATCTCACTTTTTCTCTCACGTTACTTCAGTTCGCGACCTAGACTGGGTAGTTTTTGACTGCCTCTTCTCATTTAATGTTGACTGGGAAAAATTCTCATTTTCTTGAACAAGTTTGCGATGCAGACTTGTCATGATCTTAGGCTTCGTGCCTTTTCTCCAAGAACTCTATTTGCTCAACTTTCTCCCCAGATCGGCGACGCGGACATGTGTTTCTTTGTTGAATTGACTAAATTTTGAATCGGCTCTTTGACTATGTTCTTCCTCTTTTCCAGATGTGATTCCAGACCTGCATCTTCTGTTAGAACTCTGGAAGAACACAACCAGTAGGCGCACTTGACCTCGAATTAGCAAGATACATTAATCCACATAAAAAACACTTAAACCTTGATGGTTTATCCTCGGGCTAAGCTTTGTACTTGGGTAGTTTTGGCCAATTAGGCGTATAAATACGTCTAAGATCACCATCCCACACTTAGAACTTTATCCATCCTCGGACACATCATTACATATGCATGTGCCACCTGGGTAGTATGTAAAACTGCAATGTACAATTAGTTTTCTGAACCAGGTCCAACTTAGTCTCAACAAACCTACAGACTCACATCACGTATAGCCTTCAAGACATAATGCTGACTCAAACAAAATTTGTGTATATGGCCATCTCTTAATTGTCACCTTTTTGACCATCCTGTGCCCTCACCAGAAGAACTAACCATGTTCACACTTGTTATTCTAATTGAAATATTTATGAATGGGTATCATATCAACTCTCGCTTTCCCAAAGGATGCCTTATATTGCTCCTGGTTCCCATAAGATTGCCTTTAATGGGCTACCTTACCTGCACTCAGAATCTACTTTAAGAGATCACATAGGTGTTCTATTTGGTTATAAGGTGGGTTGTAGGCGGGTAGGTTAGTTTCAGGGGTCTTTATGGCTTAACTCCTGAGGCTTAAGCCTCTACTACTCTTTTGTCTTCTCTCACCTTCCTCTTGACGATCTTATTGAATAATTTCCTCCATTCACGTAGAGAATGCCATCCTCTTATCTCAACTCACTTATCACTTCTTCTTCCTTAAGAAACATCAATATTTGATTGTTCTTATATATATATATATATATATTTTAAAAAAAATTTTGTGAACCCTTCTCCGCGACGTGGACTGGTCGCCGACCCTACTAGTTAAGGCTTTCAAAAAAATTTCATTCTTTACTTCCCTCAAAAGTTTAAGCTTGCCCTCCTTTGTCTTATTGTTCTAAAGCACTCGGGATTTTTGGATCTAACATGGGTTAAGAAAACAAGGTGATTAGGCTATTTGTGAGGCTATCCAAGGAACAAGCTAAGGCTCAAAAGGGCTGACTAGAGGTAATTTTATGTAGGTGGTTCAGAGAAATGGTTTAGTCGGCTACCAAAGAAATGCCTAGATCCTTTCCCTTAAGGTCTATTCCTGCCTAGGTTGGCTCCCATCCAAGGCAAGTTCTAGCAACCAGTGCAACATGGGCCTAACAATTTTTCTCACTCCCTCTAGGCACATTTTTGTCAAAGAGCTCCCACTAGTTTTGACCGCTACATTATTCTCAAAAGTCCAACATGCATTTAGAAGGTTTCCACTAGACATGAGCTTGTTTCACATTTGATTTCTAGAGTTGGCCCTGATTCAAAAACTTTATCGTCCATGCCTTATTACTTCTACCGACACACTACGTGGAACTAACATTGACAATACCCTTAGGAAGGTCGTCATCCATCCATCATAGGGCCCTGCCATTCAACTATGACAACTCGAAACTCTACCATATACACACGTAACTAAAAATACTACCATGCACATTTCACATTGCAAGCATTCAAACATTCATTTACAGACCCAACCAAAAGAAATTGATGTCCCCACGTAGCACAAGACAAGACATAACACATGTCCAAACATAACAAAAGCAAAAATAAAGCATAGTCTTAATACATGACCGAATTAAAATAAAAAGCATATAACAGTTCTTCCCCACCCCACACTAAGAGCAAGCACTGTCCTCAGTGCTAGGCATATGAAACCTACAGAGTAGGGAAATGGGGCTCTCTCATCATCCATTTCTACATCAGGGAGAACCAACTCACCGCCCACAACCACCGGTGGCTCATCCATCTCCAACTCATCCTAATCTATATTAGAACCTTCCCGAGCATCCTCAAGATCAGTGGGCACATCGTTCTCTGCCGGCTCAAAATATTGAGGTCCAATCCCTAAGACTGCCCTCGCATGATCATTCACAGGGTACTGGACATCTACGACAATCAGCTCCCCTGTGAGGTGGAAGATCTCTCACCTTTCCGATGAAGAAATATCTCTAACCCGTACATCCGTGCCATAATGAGCTCATCCCTGTGGGCCTCTCAACCATAGTCAAAACCAGTCCTGAGGAGACATCAGGCCCTTTTATATTTGTCACATAATGAGGTGGGGCCTTTATGCGAGACCAGTAGTCAAGGGTATCCTCTGGCACACCTACACGCCTACATAACTCGGTGATTAACCTACCAAAAGCGTACCTGCAACCTCGATGAGTGTGGGCCTTCTTCATGGAAGACTTGAGGTTGGCTCCAATATTCAGTTCAGCTCATATCATGAGGGTGTAGGCCAAACACACCCTATCCCTAGTGATCTCCGTGAAGTGCAGACTCGGGAATATTACATGCATGATGATTTTTAACCAAACCCGAGCATCTCGGTTCATATGAGCAAAGGGAAAGGACTAATAATACCTCTTGTAGCCATAGAGGATCCATTTAGCAGTGGACGTTGGCCCATCCAATGTGTGATGGATAGCCTAATATGGTGGTCGGATCTACAACTTTGTGAAAGGGGTTGTGTCAATGTCCATTGTGCCCAAACTGCCATTGAGAGCTATCGGAGTGATGTTCACCTCTATACCCTAGACTACCACCACCTGTGATTGTGCCTCTGTCTTAATGTTAGCATAGAATTCCCTTACAAGGCTTAAGTTGCACGGAAGAGGGTCTCCAAAGTGAAAGCTCATCCGATACTCCACACACCTCTAGTAGATATGTGGGAAATCACTGGCCAAGCTGTCGACATTAATGGGAACATCAGGGAAGTACTTTGTTTCACTGGGTCCGGTACCACCTTTTACCTTCCCTGACCACCACATTAATGCCGAATTGTGGTTTTTGACCACGAGGGGGTGGTGGAGCTTTAGGCACATATAGAACTCCCCTGGTGCATTTCCTATTGATTGACGCCCTTTCTTGACCCATTATTCAGGCTTTAGATGTCATAGATGTCTGCACATAAGCACAACAAAATGAAAAATTAGTCTCTAGCTAAGGATGAGATAGCAAACAACCCCACACTTAATTTCAAACCACGGTGTTAGGGGGTACTCAAACTTCCCCTACCAATATTGGGTAATTCCACCAAGCACCGTTCACATCGACGCACACCATAACATCCATCAGTCATATAATTTAACAATATCACACACAATCATGGACAATACTCATCAAAACCAACAATTTGCTAAAGGCTTACCCCAATTTGGGTATTTTCCTTCAACATAGTTACCCACTCCACAAGATATAATCAAATTTATCCTAGTCAAGAAATTGAGAATATAAGGATAACACCCATCCCAATTCATACCATGAAACACACCCATGGATCAATTAGATAAGTTATAGTAACCCAATGACCTATAATGTCTCCAACCCCAACAATAACCAAGAAAGAGGGAGTAGAACACATACCTGGAGTGAAGAGAGCAAGAGAAAACTAATTAGAACCCTTGGGGAATG
This sequence comes from Solanum aculeatissimum, assembly GCA_038996855.1. NCBI lineage: Eukaryota > Viridiplantae > Streptophyta > Magnoliopsida > Solanales > Solanaceae > Solanum > Solanum aculeatissimum. Next base: position 8,506 of record JBCEWC010002343.1, read on the forward strand.
GGAAAGCATCGCGGATTTGTTCAAACTTGGGTAATTGGATTTTACACCTTAAAGGAAACAGAGATAATTGGGCATTTGTAGGACAACAATCACGAACTAAAAGGCTCAGTGCGTGTGGAGAGTTTTTTAAAAAAGGGGTTGGGTCAAGTCGGTTACCAAACAATCGCCCAAATTAGTACTTGTCCATGATAGGTCCACGACGCGGACTGGTCGCAAACTTGTACTTGGTCTAATTTCCTTTTTTGTGACCTTTGTTTTTGCGGTGCTTACCTGGATCCCTTCTCCGCGACAGGCCTGCAACACAGACATGTCGCAGACTTTTCTGGATAAGAAAAGTTTTGAGGTCCCAAAATTTTTATCTTTTTAAGCATTGGACCCCAAAACATTTCTCGAACACTTGGATATGCTACAAAACAGTGAACAAAGTTAATTCGGCCAAGAAAAACTCAAAAACACCTAATGAATTGATAGGAATTGAGATGATAACATTGACACTTTGCCAGTGAAAGTTCACGACACGTTTCTATCGCGGACTAGCACTAATTGCTCATGACTCAATTTTTTTTCTAAAGACAAAAACCAAAGCAAATAAATAAAATAACTGTCATTACCTTACGACGGGTTGCCTTCTGTGCAGCGCCTAGTTTACCATCGCGGAACGATGCACCATGTTCTCGTTTATCATTGGCTAATTTAATAGACTCTTCACCACAATCCATGTTTGTGCCATAGTAATGCTTGACACGCTAGCCATTAACCAAAAAGGTTTAGTTCGTGGCCTTCTCAAAAATTTAAACAATACTGTGTGGCATCACACTCACCACTGTATATGGCCCATTCCACTTGGATCTCAACTTCCCTAGAAATAATTTAAGATGAGAGTTAAAAAGAAGTACCTGTTGGCCCGGCTCAAACGTATGCTTCAGGATATGCTGATCATGCCACTTTTTTGTCTTCTCCTTGTATAGCTTGACATTTTCATATGCGTGGAGTCTGAATTCCTCCAACTCCTCCAACTGTTCCAGCCATTTATGCCCTGCCAGCTCCGGGTTGAGATTGAGCTTTTTGATAGCCCAATATGCTTGGTGCTCCAACTCGACTAGGAGATGGCAGGCCTTGCCGTAGACCATCCTTTATGGAGATATGCCTATAGGAGTTTTATATGTTGTCCTATAGGCCCATACTGCTTCATCAAGTTTGATGGCCCAGTCCCTCCTTGTGGCATTGATAGTTTTCTGCAATATTTGCTTCACTTCTCTGTTTGATACTTCCACCTAGCTGCTAGTCTGGGGGTGATAAGTTGTCACCACCTTTTGTCTTACCCCATACTTTGCCAACAGATTTTTCACCATTTGATTGATGAAATATGTACCGCTATCGCTGATGATGGCTTTAGGTGTACCAAACCTTGTAAAAATATATTTCTTTAAAAACTTACTCACCACCTTGGAATCATTGGTGGGTAAGGCTAATACTTCAACCCACTTTGACACATAATCAACTGCGACCAAGATGTAATGGTTGCCACAAGAGGGTGGGAATGGACCATGAAGTCCATAACCCACACATCAAAGGTCTCCACTTCTAGAATATTGTTTAGAGGCATCTCATGCCTCTTAGATATGGTACCTGTCTTTTGGCATGCCTCGCACTATTTCACAAATTGCACAACATACTTGAAGAGGGTTAGCCAAAAGAAGCTTGACTGCAATACCTTGTATACTGTGTGTTCTCCTCCATGATGTCCCCCATAGGGTAAAACATGACATTTTTCTAGCACCTAACTCATTTCCACCTCTGGGACATATCTCCTCACCATCTGTCTGCACCCTGCTTGAAACGGTATGGCTCATCGCAAATGTAAGCCTTTGAATCATGAGCCAACCACTTTATTTGTTAGTAGTTAGCATCTGGAGGGAAAATTCCACTCACCAAGTAGTTCACGATGTCCACATTCCAGGGCAACTCTTCTACTTCTATTTCCAAGAGTTATTCATTAGAAAACTCTTCTTTAATCTGACTTTTCTCCTCTATGTGATTATCATTCTATAGCTGAGATAAATGGTCAACAATCTGGTTTTTGCATCCCTTCTGATCCTTGATCTCTATGTCAAACTCTTATAGCGATAGAATCCATCTAATTAACCAGGGTTTGGCATCTTTCTTGTTGAACAGGTACCTTGATGCAGCATAATTAGTGAAAACTATAACTTTGGTGCTCACCAGGTAGGACCAAAATTTGTCAAAAGCATATACCAGTGCCAACATTTCCTTTTCAGTTACAGTGTAGTAGCATTGTGCTGGGTCTAGAGTCTTGCTAGCATAGTATATCAAGTGAAACACCTTATCCTTATGCTACCCCAAGACTGCTCCTACAACTATATCACTAGCATCACACATTAGCTCAAATTAGAGCTCCCAATTTGGGGATGTCAAGATGGGAGCTTCCACTAACCGCTTCTTTAGTGTTTCAAAAGCCTTCACACATGTAGCATCAAAATTAAATTGTACCTCTTTCTCAATAAAGTAACAAAACGGCTTTGAAATCTTGGAGAAGTCCTTAATGAATTTGCAATAAAATCTTGCATGCCCCAAGAAACTGCGGACTCCTCTAACAGATATTGGTGGTGGTAGCTTCTCAATCACTTCAATCTTTGCCTTGTCTACCTCTAGACCTTTCTTGGACACCTTATGCCCCAAAACTATCCCCTCATTTACCAGTAAATGACATTTTCCTAGGTTAGTCTCTTCACATTGTGCCAACACCTTGTCCAAGTTATACAAACATACATCAAATGACTCCCTGAAAACTGAAAAGTCATCCATGAATATCTCCACAAAATTTCTACCATATAGTGGAATATAGCCATCATGCACCTTTGGAAAGTGGTAGGTGCATTGCACAGACAGAAAGGCATGTGTTTGAATGCATATGTACTATATGGACAAGTAAATATTGTCTTTTCTTGATCTTCAGGGGATATCATGATTTGATTGTACCCCAAGTACCCGTCCAAGAAATAGTAGTGCTCCTGCTCAGCCAACTTATCCAGCATTTGATCAATAAAAGGTACTGGATAATGGTCTTTCCTGGTGGCGTCATTCAACTTCCTGTAATCCATGCATATACATCATCCTATCACTATTCTGGTTGGGATGAGCTCATTCTTCTTATTTGTAACAACTATCATTCCCCCTTTCTTAGGAACACATTGTACAGGGCTCACTCACTTGTTGTCTGAGATAGGGAATATTATACTAGTATCCAACCACTTTATCACCTCTTTCTTCATAACTTCCTTTATAATAAGATTTAGTTTGCATTGTGGTTGGGCCACAGGCTTGTGGCCCTCCTCCATGAAGATTTTGTGCATACACAGGGTTGGGCTAATGTATTTAAGATCTGCTATCTGCCAGCCCATAACTCATTTTCTCTTTTTTAAAACTGCCATTGCCGCATCTACCTGTGCTGCAGACAATGAAACAGATAAGATTATTGGTAAACTCATACCTGAGAGTGTTGGCAATGGCTTCAACTCTAGTTGTGGTGCTTCCTCGACCGAGGTCTTGGGAGGTGGTCCCAATACCTTATTCAACGGTTCAACTACTTTCTTGAGCATGCTGACATTATGATTGTCCAGCACCCTCTCATTTTCTTTTGCTTCTAAGTCATCCACTAGCCCTTGATTCAAAAACACCTTGGCTAGTGGGTCCTTAATCTCAACCTAGTTAATTGTTTCCATATTCTATAACACTGTGATGGCTGCTAAGTCCTCATAAACTGCAGGCAGCTTTAAGGCTTTATAGACGTCGAAGACCTCCACTTTATCATGGGTCTGCATAGTCAGTCACCCAACTGCCACATTTATCAAGGCTCCTCCGGTTGCAAGGAACGGATGCCCTAGGATAAATGGGACTTCTGGGTCAGGCTCAAAATCCAAGATGACAAAATCTATAGGGAATTTAAAGGATCCCACTTGAACTAACACATCTTCTATGATTCTGTTGGGCCTGGCTACTGACTGATCTGCCAGTTGTAAAAGAATAGTAGTGGCCCTAGGCTCCCGAAGACCCAACTTTCTAAATATGGAGCTGGGCATCAGATTGATACTTGCTCCCAAGTCACATAGCCCTCTTGCATTCAAACACCTTCCAATTGTCACTTGAACATTCAAGCTTCCAGGATCCTTCAATTTAGTTGGCAACTTTATTTTATTTAGGATCCTAGAGCTACATGCTTCAGTTAGTGCCACAGTTTCAAACTCAGCAAACTTACTCTTTTTGGCAACTATGTCCTTCACGTACTTAGTATACTTCGAGATCCCCTGCAAAATATCAATATGAGGTAAGTTAATCTGTACCTGTTTTAGGAGCCCAATGAATATCTAGAAGCACTCATCCTCTTTCTTCTTTTTAAGATTTTAGGGAAGGGAAGAGGAGGCTTGGGCATCGTCTTTACCACCACATTCTGCAGGCTGGGACTACTAGCCTCATTACCGCACTCAGTTCTTTCATTGCTCTTACCTATTTTCTTAGGCAACAATTCTGCCATTGGTTTTCCACTTCGAGTTCTCACAACATTAACCTTCTTTGGGTTGGGGTTAGTTTTCCCAGGAAAACCACCTTTTGGTCTAGCATTGACTGTGTTTTCCAATTGCCGGATTTGTTTCTCTAAGTTCTGGAGACCTTGCTTGTTCTGGCGGATATCTTCGTCTTATCTTTGTTGATTTTCCAGAATTTATCTCAGCACCTCACTGTCATTCATACCTCTACTATGAGTGCTTAGCAGGTTGTTGGGCCTGCTGGTTATAGAATTGCCCACCTTGTGGCCTGTTCTGTGGGAGGCCTTGACTCTGCTGATTTCCACCTCAAGAAAACTTCGGGTGATTTCTCTAGTTTGGGTTGTAGGTATTCCCAAAACCTTGATGCCCTCATCTGTTTGCATTTACAACAAAGTTCACAGCCTCAGGATTTACTCTGCACCATTCTGCAGTATGATCTCTACCTCCACACATATCACACTAGCTACTCTATTATTATTGAACCATATTTACCGGGGTCGGTTGCTATCCCAGTGATAGGTTGTTGAAGCGAGTTGTCAACATGTTTTGCATTGCTGACACTTGGGCTTGCAAAGCAGTCATTATATCTACCTCTAACATACATGCCTACTTCTGAACTACTGTCCTACTAGATCCCCCATTCCACTTTGGATTTCCTTGGGCAATGCGATTAAAGAGCGCATAAAGCTCATCATAAGTCTTCTCTAGAGCCTGTCCACCTGTAACAGAATCAAGAAGAATTTTGGTGTTGGCTTCCAAACCCTCAATGAAGGTATGGACCAACACCTCATTAGCCTGACAATAATGGGGACAGTTAATGAGGAGAGTCTTGAACCTGGAACCTGTACCAAGCTTGCTACAGATTCTTGCCTGGCCTTTGTCTTAAACTCAAAATTTCAATTCTGTGTTTGGTTGTTTTTCCTGAGGATAAGAATTTGGTCAAAATCTTCCTGGCCAAGTAATCCCAGGTAGAGATTGAGTTGGGTGGCTCAATTTGTAGCCACTTTCTTGTTCCCCCCAGTAGTGAAAAGGGAAACAAAGTCATCCTCACATAGTGTTTATTCACCCCAGTTGGGATGAACGTAACAACAATCTCCAAGAAGTTATGGAGATGAGCCTACAGGTCCTCATATGGCAGCCCAGTGGAATGCAATAATTGAACCATGTTCTTTTTGAGCTCTCAATGACCACCGAGCTCTGGCTTTTGAAAATAACTGGTTACATTGGTAGTGCGTGGGATTACCACGTCTCGGACCGGCCTAGCTAGAGATCTTGGTACAAGATTCCTTTCTTCCATCTCTTCGTTCACAAGTTCCACCTCTTCTTTGTTGTCCTCGAGATCCTCCTGCTCAATGAGTTTGATTGGTGGGATGGTATACAACACACCAGCTCTTCACGCTGTCAGAAGCATGAGTCTAGTTTTTCCAGTGTATCCCACTAGATACCTACACATAAAGCACAACTAACATCAAGCATAGTGAACACACAAAACACAACATCTCAGAAAATTTACTATACTCTCAATTTGAGTTCCTCGACAATGGTTCCAAAACCTTGTTGCTTTCCCAGCACACGCAAGTGTACGTGGTCTATACAAGTAATATAGTGTCCCTTATAAAGAGCCGGATATTGAACCCAAGGGTCTCACACTAGACTTTAATCTCATACCAAAGGTCATGTGAGAGTGTGCTTTCTGAAAAGAATTGGGAGTTATAAATGGGTTTCAAATAACTAATTGTAACTACTGCTTTCGATGGGATTATAAATTAATGTATGATTCTGGGCTAGTAACCTTATTGACGCAGTTCTAGACTCAATTCTTGAACTTAGATTAGGTTTCTTGATTACTAATTCGCAGTGTTGAAAGTACCTAAGCAGGATTACACGCCTCTACTGGTCTACCCCTATTGACTGCCTAACTACATCGTTGAGCAGGGATAGACAGATCAATACAGATGCTTTAACGTTATCTTCCTGCATTTGAACCTAGCAAGGTGTAAGGGTAGTTGTCACAAGTCTCCCTTACATGAATCAATCTAGTTTTCTAGTTGAACAAGCTACATATATTACTGTGGTCTATCCATCCCAACATCTCTTGAATTCAGGATAGACAACTCATTTACCTCTTAGTTGATCAGGCTAAAAAGCTTGGATAAAAGCAATATAAGAGTAATTTGATGGAAACCTTTTCATAATTGCAAAACTTGAAAGCTAGAACATTGTCTCTGGCTACCAACCCAGAATATGGGAAGAATAGCCACACATTATTGTCATCAACAACATAACAAAACTAACCAACATTTATAATGCAGAATGAAAGTAGAAACTGACCCAAAATTAACCCTAAGAAAGAGTTCTTACTCATTCCACTTTTTTTCCGTCGTCAAAAACCTTCTTACATTATGTTTTCTAAATGAATATAAACCTATAATTTTCATATCTCTCTTTTACCCTTATGTTACTTCGGTCTGCAACATAGACTGAGTGGTTTTTGACTGCCTCTTCTCATTTAATACTAACTGGGCAGAATTCTCATTTCCTTGAACAAGTCTGCGATGCAGACTTGTCATGATCTTCTGTTTTGCGCCTTTTCCTCCAAGAACTCTGTTTGCTCAATTTTCTCTCCAGATCCACGATGCGTACATGCACTTCTTTGCTAAATTGACTGAATTATGACTCAACTTTTGACTATGGTCTTCCTCTTTTCTGGATGTGATTCTAGACCTGCATCTTCTATTAGAACCCTACAAGAACACAACCAACAGGCGCACTTGACCTTGAATTAGCAAGATACGTTAATCCACACAAAAAAAAACTTAAACCTTGATGATTTATCCTCGGACTAAGCTCTGTTCATAGGTAGTTTTGGTCAATTAAGCATATAAATATGCCTAAGATCATGAGACTTTCAAATTTTAGCCTTAACATTGACCATTTTGTCCTTAAGCCTAATTCATGCTAGTATGGGTATCAAAATGCTCCTCTTGATGCATAGTATCTAATTTTAATAGTGGTTGGTCGATTAGAGGATCATTTAGAGGCTTAAGTTGATTGAAAGCTTATCCGAGTGCAGTTTCGACATTAAGGTAGGTTCGGCTAACCTTGTTAGGACTGGATTTGAGTTATTGATCATGTTTATATGGTAATTATGAGATTTATACTGATTCATGAGTAGTTATGTTGATGGAATGAGATATTGATGGAAATGTGATTTCAGTTAAGTCGAATTAGGAGTAAGTGTGATTCTGCTGTTAATCTGAGATGGAGATTAGTGGTTTGTGATCCTGTGAGATATTGTTGTGATATATTGGGACTTGTGATACTATTTGGGAAATATTTTTAGTTACTTGATGGTTAAAAAGACACTTTGATGATCGTGTATATATACCTTTTGGACGAGTAAGGTTCGGTCTTAGGTTATACTATATGTTGCGAGGTAATTATGATGTGTATTTATTTATTGGGACAAGTAAGATCCGATATAGATGTTAAATGTGACTTTCTAATCTAATTATGAAGTATATGTATCTTGGGGACGAGTAAGATCAGGTACTTGTGATATACTTGTTTCTTGGATATAATGATTATGGATTTATATTGTGGGGAAGAGTGAGATTTGGTACATTTGACATACTTGATCATTGATACGGTTATGACTACCTGAGATGTTACAATAGATTGGAACACTTGATATTATATTATATGTTTATGCAGGATTTATACTATATTATTCTCATTATGATTTTGTTATGATTATTCACATGTTGGCATGGATATCATTGCCTTGTGTTCATATCATGTTGCATTGTATCACTTCTTGACTCAAGTAGGGAGCAAGGTAATATGATTCATAGTTGTACCACCCCTTTGACCCGAGTAGGAGGCAAGGATGAGATTCATACTTTATAATCCTTTGATTGCGAGTAGGTGGCAAGGATGAGGCATGGTAACACCTCTTGATCACGAGTAGGTGGCAAGAATGAGACTTTGTAATACTCTTGACCAAGAGTTGGTAGCAAGGTCACGATACACTTGAAGCATGATTTGATGGCATTTCATATACTGTGTGGTTATTGTTGATGGTGTTGTAATACTAGACATGTGGAAGATCTTATAGGGCTTATTGTATATTCTTAACCTTTTTGGATGCAGTTGTGAGATTCTTTAGTATTACATACTTGTTTGATTTCTCTTACCTAGTCGGTTGAATCTATTGGGTACATTTTGGTGTACTCACCCTTACTTTGTTTCCTCCCTGCAAATGATGCAGTGGGTTTAGGATAGGGTAGTTGATCATTCTATCTGAGTATTGTTGATACCATCCAGATTTCAGCGGTGAGCCTCAAACTTTGAGTCGTTGTAGATCTTTGGGTTCTCTTTTTATTTCTTTTCTCTTAGACTATGTATCAGATATTATGAGATGGCCTTGTATCTTCTTTTGAGACAGTTGTATTTACTCTTCAGTACTATTTTAGATGCTCTAGTATTCATGAATCTAGGTTTTCGGATATTTGATGTTATGTTATGATGGTTTCCGCTTTATTTCTTTCTTATTTAGTCACAATCCATTTTTTAGTCTGGACACTTCAGGTATGTCCTTTTCTTTATGTTTGAGGATAAATATGGTTTTTAGTGGTGGATGATGTAATGACCTTGAAGGTCATTTTTTACTTGTTTGACCAAATTACCATTTTATCCCTCCCGATAGAAGCCTCAATCATGTTTGATTGAATTTTAAAGTTGGTTTTCACAAATGCTAAAGATCAAATTTTTGAAGATCAAAGTTTTCTAATTTTAAAATTTTAATTCATTCGAAGATTCGAGTCTCGAAATAAAATTTTGTATATTCCATCAGTCTGAAATGTGAAAATTGGTCTAGGAGAGTTGTCAGAATTAAATTTGGAGTTGTTCTATGGATTTTAAGTTAGGAATTGGACATTGAGTTAAAAATTTGTGTTTGGCTTGACTTCGGTCAAAATTTTGAGTTACGCTGCTCGAATTGAATCTTTGATGATTCAATTGGTCTCGGGAGGTGATTTTAGTGCTAGGAGCAGCTTTGCCTTAATTTTTGTGTGCTTTGGTAACATTTTAGTATTTTAAGTGGCCTAAGTTAGGTTAGTCGTGCCTAATTGTGTTCCTAGTCAAGCAGGCCTCATATTTGATTTTCAACGATTTCATTGAGTCTAAAATATCGAATTTAGTAGGATTGCATGTATGGTTGTGTGTATGGAGTTCCGAATGAATCTCAAGGGTTGATTCTGAATCTTTGAAATTGTCTTAAATTCACTGAGTTCTGGTGTGCTGCAAGCCTTGCTTTAGCGAGTGCCTGGTCAATAAAGTGAGGTGTCACTTTAGCGACATTGGAGGTGGTTTTTTAGACCCTGGTTATGCAAATTAGGTATTTTCTTTATTTTTAAACTTTGAGAGCTCGACTTGGATAATTTTTGCCTGGTTTATTGAAGGTTTTTCACTGAAAAATTATTTTTAACTCCCTTTTTCATTGACCATTAAATATTCCTTGATTCTAACATCAAATTGAAGTTCAATTGAGAAAATTGGAGAATTTTCATGAACTTGGGTTTTTCACGAAGATGGTGATTATGAGTTTGTTTCAGCTTAATTTTTGAATTAAATTTCACTGATGGATTTCTAATCACAAGAGGAATATTTTTATCTAAAATTTCAAGATTTTGGCCTTAATGTTTTATAATAAATTATTAGACGATTTTGTCTTTTTCTCTGAATTACTTGATTTTGGTGTCATTCTTCTTAGAATGTGATTGTGAACCTATTTTCAAATAAATTGTGATGCTTCGGATTCAATTCAAAAAGGGAAGGCTCTTTTGTTGGATTAATTGTGTGGCTAATTTGAGGCAAGTAGATTCTAAACCTTGTTGAGTTTAATTGAACTTGATATTTTTTTCTTTATAAAAATTGGGATTAGTAAAATGTGTTAGCAAATATGATTCGGTAATGGGGATGTTGAGGTGTTGGAATGTATGAATTGATTCGTGAATGGATGCTTGCTTGTTATTGATCAAGACTTATGAGTTGTCAATTGTAGAGATGTAAAATTTGTGCATATTGATCTAATTATTGAGCTTTGATTCATGTTACACGAAAATTTCTATTGAAGAACTTTATGCATAATGTTGAGTCAGTTGTATATTCTAGCAATTATTGGGGATTGTTGAATAAATGCTTGAGAAATATGGACTCAATGATGAATAGTCCTAAGTTTTGATACCAAAGGGATTATTGAAAAGCTTGACATATTATATGATATAATTATTATGTAATATTTTGATGATGACATAAGTGTTGAAAGAACGATGAGAATAATCGTTAATTATTGAATAAATGATTTATTTGGATATCTTGCATATGTTTATATTTGTGAAAATGATTATTGTGTTGTGATGACATATATTTGTTTGATGTCACATTGATGATAAAAATCCAAAGGGAATTGGTTCCGACTAGAAAAATAAAAAAAATAAAAGAAAAGTTGAAGAAAAATGATTCCGGCTAGGAAAAAAAAAGCTAAAGGGAAATGGTTCCAACTAGATATAAAAGTAATTGCTAAAGAGAAATGGTTCCGACGGATACATGGTTAATGTGTGGCCCCCATGGGTTCCGGTCTAATTATATCAATGGATGTGATCGTAGGACAAACATACATCACAATGACTTGACATTTTCATTATGTTACATGCATTTCATTCCACTTTATATCATCTTTTGCTTTAAATGCAATAAATGTGCTAAGTGTGATATGTTGAATGACTCGAATATTGTGTATGTTTGAGATTGAACTGTTGAGATGGTGTGATATAAGACTATGATTATCTACTATTCATATTGTTTATGCGTGTAGGTTGTGAGCCCAACTCTTGCTGACATTGTTCTTTCTCTTTCAGACCGAGCTATTGATAGATTGAGAGGTAGTTGCTTATTGCTCCAACATACTCTCAAGACTATTGGACATCTTTATTAGTTTTGTTCTATTTGAGAGACAAAGACTATTGAAACTTGTATTATTTCTTTTTTATTCTGATGTATTAGAGGTGTGTACAGGCGACACCAATTTCTGGGATAGTTTTAGATTTGGTTATGTCCTTATGCCTTAAATTTTCATTATTTATATGATTTTTTTGTTTTAGCTTTCGTATTATCTTGTATTTTTTTGTGTGACATGTTTACGCTGACTTCCCTTGATAGGTAGAGGCAAGTGCCATCACACTTGATTTCGGATTGTAATATGAGGAGAAAATAAATTTTTGAGAACTTGAGAAACCATGTAATATTACTATTCTAACTCCATTAATGATGATTCTATTATTGAAAGAATGATCAGATCGATTGATTTGATTATCAAATAAATAAATTATGTGGACTCATTGTATACTCCCATGCCCATTTAAAAGTAATTATTGTGTTAAAATAAAATATTGATTGAATCACACTATTGATGATAGGACAATGAAAATGGTTTTAGCTAGATTGAGTATGATATATATAATAGGAGTCTAGGTCTTTATCGGCTAGTGATTATTTCCAAAGTTTTTTCGACAGTCGAGGTCTTTTTCAACGAGTATAGTGATGGTTGAGGTCTCTTCTAATGAGTGTATTGATTGCAAAGGTCTCTCCCAACGATAATGATTGATACTTGGTCCATGTGTGGATCCCATGGGTTTCAATCTGGTTATATCAGTGGATATGTATCATAGGACAAACATGCATTATGATTACTTGATATTGTATTATTTATTTTTAATTCATTATATTACATTTCATTTTATTATATTAATATGAATACTTGGATGAAGTATAATTTGATGGTTAACTTTGTACTTGTAAATTATTAAAAATAATTTAGTTAATATACTATATATTTAAATTACAAATATGTATATTGTGTAAGTTGACTTTTCTGATTGTAGATTATAGTTATGGAGGTGATTAGAGTAAAAGGAGTACATATGATCATTATTCTCTACACATGTTTAGTTCTTCTTATTGGATAATGGGTTATTTGGTATTTGCCCTTGCTTCTATTGATTGTGAGCCCAATTTAAATTGATGTTTCATTCTTATTTTGGACCGAGCTTTGAGATAGTTTGAGAGGTAACAACTTGTCCATTTCAGTGGACTCTTCATACATTTACTTACTTACTATTTTTGTTCTATTTGAGAATCAAAGACAATTGAGACTTGTATATTTTTCTTTCATCTTCAGTTGTAATAGAGATTGTACATGTAACACTAGTCTTGGGTTGGTTTTTAAATTATAGATCCTTTCCCCTTATTTCTTATTTTTATATGTTTAGATCATTACTTCCACTTTATCTTTTATATTATTTTGTTATATCTTGTTTAGGCTGACTTTTCATGGTGAGTTAAGGCAAGTGGCATCACACCCAATTTTGGGTCATCAAAAATTGATATCAGAGTACTAGATTGATAGATTTAACATGTATACGAGCCAAGTCTAATAGAGTCTTGAGGATCAATATGAAGACATCTATTACTTATCTTTGAGAGGCTATGGTAGCTTTTAGGAAAAATCTCCACTTCCTGATTCTCTTTCATGCGCTCTTGGTCTAATCTAAGTTTTACTATTTTATTCCATTCTCTCACTTATATTGAGGTTATTTCTTCGTGCTTGCATTTGAAATGTCATTGTGTGGATTGGTGTTAGATTACTTGTGAGACAAGAGTGATGGGCTTATGGATGGATGTGTTGTCAGACTTGAATTATTTTATGACTCGAATAGATTGAGTAAGGTTATAGTTTAACTATGCAACTTGAGGATATTTGTATGGTAGGAGTGAACATTGATTTGAGAAAAGACATGAACATCTTATCTTCTATGGTTAGTTATTCAATAAGGAAGAGAATTTAAATTATTTAAGTATTAAATTAAGACTACTATGACGGTATATGTGTTCACTTAGTTAGGGTTATGGGTTGTATCACTTCTACTACCGATGTTTGTGAAAAGGTACATATTTCTTTGTCGAAGATAAAACTAACTTGGTAAAGTATGGTAGCTATTCAATACGAAGAAAAGTATAGGATATTTGAGTACGAACTTCTTAGTGGGTATGATGCATTCTAGCGGTGGATCTAGTGGGGTTTCTAATGTGGTACTAGTAATATATGAGAATGCAGACATCGATTTTCAAGTGAGAACACTTGCGACTAAGGAGTTATCAGCTGTTCTACCTACTCGATAATGAAGTTTAATGTTGCAGTCATATTTTGGAAACTCAACTAATTCTTACTATGGATGCTTGAGTTTGGAATTGATCATAAGAAAAGTCATAGTGGTAGATCTTGATATGTGTATAATATGTTTAAGTGTGAATTTTATTTCAGAGATCTATTTAGGGATTGAAAACTTTATTGCAAATCAAAAAAATGTATTGCTATTGAGATAATAAGCTAATAGACTAAAGAAGGTTTTCAATAAGTTCACTTGTATGAAGAAAACTGAAAATATTAGTAGAAAGTGCATGTAGAAAATTGGTTAGGTCATTAAATTTGGCTAGTATATCTTGAATTTGAAGTATTATATCAATTATAAGAATAGTATTATAGGGTCACATGGATTTGTTTATCTTGCTCGGGTTATAATAATATAGTTACATGTGCATCATATGGATTAAAAATTATTTTGTAAGATTTAAGAACGAAGTCTATAGATGTTCGGCTCAAGTTTGGAGATAGGTTCTTTTGTGATTTTGGATTCAGTAACTAGTATGTCTTGAATTTCTAATGAAAAATATAGTGAGATTAATGAGATAATAGTTGATGACAAACTAAGCTATACTATCACGAAAAATCTTCAAGGTATAGATTAATGTTTCTAAAAAAGAATTGGTTTACATGTTGTGAATCAGAATTCAGATTTTTCATTATAAGTTTACATTTATGGTAGTTGATTTTGTTAACGTATGAATTGTCCAAGTAATAAAATGATTGATTATGTTGGTTATTGAGCATTTGAAAGGACTTGTGCATGGTTTTGATTGTAGATTATATTACTTATGATTGCAGAAAAGCTTAATGAAGTTTTCATTTGAGTAGTTTGGTGTAAAGTAAGAAGTAATCTATTATGAATTTTTGACTAAGGAATAATAATGATAAGTGGGTTAGGAAAAGGTCTAAAGGCCTTAAACATCAAAGAATTTGAATATTTAGGATTGAGTCAAGAGTATTGGTTAAGCATTTGAACATCCTAGCAATATTGTGTATGGATACAAGTTAAGAAATGTAAAGAAAATGAGAAACATGTATAGATCCTTGGTTCAAAGTTAAAAATTGTATGAATTTTTAGCTTTAAATTTAAATGTAATAATGTAAGGTGCGCTGACTCGACACAAGGTTATGAAAGATTATCAACTATTTTTCTGAAAAATTTAGTTTTGATTTGGATGACAAATAGTGATATATATGGAATTTTGTATTTTTATGTTAGGTTAGATTCAATCATGGCAGGTGACTCATGGATGGTTTACAAAAAGGACTTACAATTCTAGATGGTTATTCAAGATTTTAAATCGACTGAATACTACTTTGTTAATGGAAATTAATGTAGACTAGAGTTATGTAGACATTTGGTGGTCAATAAAGGTTATGCACTTATGGTATACAAAATTCTTATGGTGATCAAGGGTTTCATTAAATTTTGACACGAGGTTATGAGTGTTTGAATAGAGGTTGAGGCATGTCATGTAATGATTACATGTGGTTGAGATTGGTTTCTGATTCAATAGTTATATCTCATGGGGAAAGCACCATCAAATTTGAAATTAGTGTTATTGGCATTGGTTAGGACTAGTTTCCAATATGGGATGCTTAGAGTTAGCTTGAGATAGACAGTAATACTTTATTTGCGGAAAAGAGAAGTCATAATTTAGAGTTACAAGTAGAAATAATGTATTTTTCAAGAAATTTTGATATTAATAATGATTTTTGAAAGCATGAGTAAAGGATTACTAAGGTCATGATATCTCATTGGCATTGAATTTTCGGTTTAAATTGTTGAATTATGGTGAATATATTGAGTTTTGATGAGTTGACTATATTTTTAGTCGTGTTGGTGATCAAATAAGAAATAGTATGCAAAGAGAAGTCAAATCGATAGAAACTAGATAACAAAAAGAGTTTTAATTGTGGATATTAGAGGAGGAGTATTATGTATAAGGCAAAAGAGAATTTTTGATAATTTGGGTATACTAGCACACTACATATGAGTACCTGGTTGAGAGTTTTTTTCTGAGATCTATCATGGAAAAATACATTTTTTGATAGTCTTGATATTTATCTTGTCATTAGGGACATTTTATTTATATGTGATTGATTTTGAGGATCATTGGGTCTAGTTTTTCCATTTTTTCAGAGGTTTCCTACAATCACAGTTGTTGTTCCAGCATCCCGACAGTGTTATTAGAGGTTTTATATGCTTGAGAGTATCATTCAGTGGTTGGTTATTTGATCGTCACCTTCATTTGGTCAAATTAGTTGAAATCTTCCTTATGAATATATATTGTCTACAAATAAGATTTTTGCAGCTTCAACTCGGGAGAGGACTATGTTAAGAGAATGGAGGTTGGCTGAGGCTTGTGATGGCTTGTATATTATAAGTGGTTAATGGTTGGTTTAGGTTCACTCTTGGTTTTAACTAAAAATAGTTCTTAGTTGCCTTATGGTCTCGTAAGAAGGATGTTCATCCTAATAGTTATGTTGGGGTATTGGGAGTATCAGTTCATGTTTGGTGCATGGGTTATTGGTAATTACTCTTGGGTCGTAGATTTTTCAATGTTGATCTAGAAGTCTGATTCTAGATAGTGTATTCTAATGGTGTGGTCCTCGGAAGTGAGTTTCCTTTGAAGGACAAATAATGACTTTGAGAATTTTACCTCAGACTCTTGGTAACATCGAATAAGATTCTTTCCTTTACTTTATGTTTGAGGACGAGTATGAATTTTAGTGGTGGATGATGTATGACCCTGAAGATTATTTTTGAGAAATTTTGAAAAATTATCATTTTACTCCTCTTCATAGTTGCTCCGAGTCATTTTTTGTCCATTTATGAACTTAGTTTTGAATTTTTATTGAAAAGTTGTGAATATTGAAGTTTTTAGTTTTTGAAGGATTAAGTTGTTAAAAGGTTATTTATGGTCCCAGTCGGAGCTACGAGTCTCTAAATTAAATTATGTTAGTTTAATCAGCTCCAGAATATGAAATTTTTTCTAGAAGAGTCGTCATTTTCAAATTTGGAGTTGTTTTGTGGATTGGGGTCTTAAGTTGAAGTTTGAATTAAATTGAATCAAAGTTTGACCTTGATCAATATTTTGAGTTTGAGTGCTCAAATTAGATTTTTGATGATTCTATTAGATTCAGAAAGTGATTTTAGGCCTAGAAAGAGCTTCAGTATATTTTTGGAGAGTTTTGAGGACATTTTGGTCTTTTGAGCCTTAAGTTGGCTTAATTGCAAATAAATAGATTTTGAGTTAAGAAAATCTCGGATTCATGTTCTGACAATTCCATTGAGTCCAAAATGCCATTTTTGACTTAGTTGCATATTTGTTTTTTGTTTGGAAGTGTTGAATGAGTTTTGCGTGAGTTTTTAATCTTCTTGGGTGTTTTGGCACTGTTTCAGCAAATTATGGCAACTAAAGGGTTAATTATTATTTTTAAGTATCGAAAAATAATTCTGAAACTTCTAAAATGTTGATCATGAATTATAAGGCTGATCTGCAAAATTTGGTGCATTTTTATTAAGTTGTGATTGAACTTTTATTGCAAAATATAAAATAATTATTTACCAAGGAAAACTAATATTTGATTGCACAAACAAGTATAAAATTAAATTTCAATTGAAGGATATCATTATTTAAGACATTTAGGAAAATAATTGGATCATTTTGTTATCGTGTGGGGAAGTTACAACATTTTAACTAAATTTAACTATTGGTGCGACACTTCTACTGATATGTAAAATTTAGACTGTGTTCATTTGATATCTTGAGACTATGGGGAGTTCTAGAGCTCGAAATGGGATGATTTTTGTGGTGTTCTTCTCGATTTAAAAGGGGGGTTAGTTTTCAACTCTCATTTCAGCATTCTCTCTCGATTTCATTTGATTTTCTTTTCCTATCCATAAATTTCTTAGAGAAAATTGGAGTTTTATTTATTTGAACTTTATTTTTATTAAAAAAAGGTATAGTTATGATCCTTATATTATGGGAAGATTGATTTTGGTATAAACATGTTGATTCATCAATTGTTTTCATCATATTAATCGCGTATAATTTGGAGTTTTCCAGGTGAAGTTAAAATTTGATAAATTGAAGATTTCATGGTCAATTTTAACTTCGTTTTGATGGATTTAAGTCAAGTTTTTGGATTGGTTATTTGAAATTTTTCTCAAGAACCTCAAGATTTTCTAAAATGATGATTTCGAGTTGTTTTCAACCCCGTTTCTAAAATGATTTTTGCTCATGAATTTCTAACATCTTGAGGAACATTTTTAAGCAAAAATTTTCATATTTCAATCCTATTCTTCGATATTGGGATTTTGAGCCATTTTCTCAAAATGTTATGATTTTGGTGTCTTTATTTTTGAAATTTGATTGTGAATCATTATTTGACTAGATTGTGGTGCTTTGAAATATATTCAAAAGGGAAAGGCTATGGTACTAGAGTGATTGAGATTGTTGGCTAAGGCAAGTGGACTCAGTCTTATTGAGTTTGTTGAACATTGCATATTTTTTCTTCTTTGTATTTTGGAGAGTAATGGAGATTCAAAATGGGTGAATTATTCGTGAAATAACTTAAAAGTGATGGGGATAAAATGGTTATATGATAATATGTTATAACTTGATTCATGATTTAATATATGAGTGATGGTGTTGCTTTGAGTATTAAGAAATGTTGGTTGATGATATTGATCTTTATGTTTAGATAATTGATTATTTATGTTATTCCCATTTATGAGAATTGTGAATTGCTAATATTGGCTCAAGTATTAAGTAATGATAAATTCTAATGATTGAATTAATTATAGAGGTGTTATAAATGTGATATTGATACAAGTGATAATCTTGATATTTTGGTGAAATTGTTGAAGAATTCTACAAAAATATTGATTCTTTGATGAGTAGTATTGAATAATGATGATAAAGTGATTATTGAGAACTTGAGAAATGATGTAATATTATTATTGAATAACTCCATTGATGATGATTCTATTATTGAAAGAATAATGAGATTGATTGATTTGATTATTGAATATATGAATTGTACGGTCTCTTTACTTACTCTCTGCCCATTTGAAAGTGCTTATTGTGTTGAAATAAAATATTAATTGAGTCACAGTAGAGGTGACAAATGGGTGAATTGGATCGGATCGGATCGAATTTGGATGGATTGAATATGGATTAAGCCAAAATGGATTGGATCACAATTCATCCTATAAAATATGGGTAAATATGGTTTGGGTAAAAATAGTTTCAAGCCACTTTAATATCTTAAAGCCAAAAAAAATTAAATCAAAGTTAGATTGCTAATGGTCAACCCCTATCACCTCAACTCTACTTCCAAATAATTATTTTTGAAAAAATTATTTTTTCTACTTACATACCCTATCACCCACTCACTCTCACCCCACCCCCAACCATCATCCCCACCCTACCCGCACCTCTATCACCCCTAATTTTTAAATTAAAAAATATCGAGAAAAAATCATCTACCCTACTCGCCCCTCACCCGTCCCCTACACCCCATCCTATCACCATTAAAATAAATTCATCTCCATGCCCCACCAAACACCCCCCCTACCTCCAAATATTTTTTAAAAAAGAAAATCAAAAAAGAAAGTTAAATGTTTTCATCACTCTACCCCGCTACCCCCCTCTTCCCCCCCCCCCCAAAAAAAAAGACTCCCCACCCTACCCCCACCCCCACTCTCAATCCCAATTTTTTTTCTAAAGAAGAATTTTTAAAAAATCAACAAAAAAGTTAATTTTTTAACCTCCTATTCCCACTCTCAGATTTTTTTTTTAATGAAAATTGTAAAAAATATTTTTTTTCTCCCCACCCCTACCCTCAACCTCAATTTTTTTTAAAGAAAAATTCAATTAAAAAAAGATTCATCTCACCTTCCCACTTCCATCCTAAGCCCCCCTCCACCCCCACCCCCACCCCCACCCCCGTACTCCCTACCACCACCCTCAAAATTTTTAAAGAAAAATAAAAAATAGAAAAGTTAAATTTTTTCGCCACCTCGCCCCCTCCCCCCACCGACATTTCCACCCCACTCCCCATCCCTTTAACCTCACTCCCGCCCCCAAAAATATTTTAAGAAAAATAAAAAAATTCACGCACAGAAAACAAATTAGTGCAATAATTTATTTTTTTTATGAATGGGGGATCTATGGGTCTAATGGGTACCCATATTTTACCCATTTTGATCATATTTGTATGAACTCTTAAAATAAATCAACCCATATTTACCCATTTAGAAAATATGAATGATCCATTAAAATAAATATGGGTAAATAGACTCATTTCACGTTATATGGGTTGAAATTGTCACCCCTAAGTCACACTATAAATGAAAATCAATGAAAACTGGTCTCGATTAGATTGAGTATAATATTAAAAATAGGAGTTGAGGTCTTTATCAGCTGGTGATGATTACCAAGGTTTTTTCCGGTAGTCGAGGCTCATCCAGCAAGTATAGTTATGGTCGAGATCTCTTCTGGTGAGTGTATTGATTGTTGAGGTCTTTTTCGATGATCGAGGTCTCTTCCAGCGAGGATGATTGATACATGATCCATGTGTAGTCTCCATGAGTTTCAGTCTGATTATATCAGTAGATATGTATCATAGGACAAACATGCATCATTATTATTTGATATTGCATTGTGTTATTTGCACTTCATTACATTTTATGTCCATAATTTTTGTAATGGGATTCAACTAAATCAATCAGGTGCCTATTTTCCATATACACATAAAGATGAAATTGTTCCAATAAATATAAAGAAGGGATGATTAATTAGAAAAAAAAGTATCAATCATTGTATCAAAATTTACTAATCAAATGGATATTGATTCAAGGTCAAACTATGATTTTTATCATTCCAACTCTAGCAACTAACAACAATATCATTGTAACACCCGAATCATGTAACAATAGAACATAAATATAACAGGAACTTCAGCATACAAACACTTCAGAACGATGAACTAATACGAAGCTATAAATCTTGAATCTAACAAATTACTTGGAGGAATTGAAAGAAGCAATACCTAGATTAAAGAAATTATACCCAAAAGAAACTTTACAAATTTGTTTTAAAACTAGATTTAAAGCTTTAAATTAAACGAGCCACAACGTCCTTGGCTTGCTGACTGGAGTTTGTTGGTTGGAATGGGGAGATGAGAGGTTCTTTTGGTGGTGGGATAGTGAAGGAGATTTGGGGTTTTTTTCTAGTGGTAATTGCATGGGGAAATGGTAAGGAGAGGCAGTAGGGGAGTCGGGGCCGTTCGGTGGCTGCATGAAGTCATTCATGGTGGAGGCCAATAGGTGAGAGAGGAGGCTAGAGAGAGGAGTTTTTGGCGGGTTTTGGTGCGGTAGAGAAGAGAGGTGGCAAGGTGGTGGAAGAGGAGAGGAGAAAAAGGATAAGGTAAAGAGGGGTCTCAACAGTAGCGGTTGTTGGAGGATGGGGTTTTCGTCGGCGAAAGTGATGAACAAGAGGAAAGGGGTTGAGGCAACTGTTTTTCGTTCCTAAAGAGGAGAGGAAGAATTATGGGGTCGTTAGTTGCTGGTTTACGACAATGAAGGGGAGGAGAGAATCACCGGCGGATGGCTTTTTGGTGAACAGAGGAGAAGAAAAGAGAGAGAAAGGGGCGGTGACTCTTTTTGAGAGAAGAGAAATGATTTTTGTTTTGGGGATATTAGGAAAGGAAAGAAAGGTGAGATTTAATTCTAACCATTGGATTAATTTTGATGGGCGGTTGAGATTAGATCTTTGAAAAATGAGTAGGATCCGGATTGAAATTGGGTTATCCGGATTCAATTAGAAAGGAATTACATTGAGGATTTAATTTTACGTCACAAATTGGTTAAATTAGGCTAAAATTGAAAGAAATTGTAAATGAATTGACTAAATTTTAAATAAATTGGATAAAAAGGCTATGATTTAAATAAATTTGAGAAAAATTGAATAGATTGCTATCTAATTAATAACCACAATATGTATATTAATGAAAATAAGTAAACCATATAAATAAACTTTATTAAATAATAATATTTATATAAAGCAAAATACGTATATATACATAATATATATTAAAATAAGTATGTGAAGTGTTTGAACGTATGACAAATGAAGCAATTAATTATAATAACAATGAAAGTAATTTATAACAAAATAATAATAACAATAATAATAAACAAATAAATTTTGTAAATTATGAATGTTAAAATTATGCAATTATTTGAATAAAATTAAATATAAGCTCATTTTCTTTAAAAGTTTTAAAAAATACTTATTTTAATCAAATATCAATCTAAAATGGATTAGGTCAATCAAAATTGGAAGTTAGCACTCATCACATCCTAGGATTGAAGAAGGTCCCAAGGATTCGATTATTCGCCCATTCAAGTAGTACGCGAGCTGGGTTTAGAAAGTCGTGAGACAATTTGATTCCTATCTGTCATTGATGGATCTCAATATCAAACTAATAGTTGTTGATAGTGATCTTTTGGGTTCTCCTGAGTCTTATCAGAGTTAAGTTGGGAAATTGAATTTTTTGACTCATATCAGACCCGACTTGTGTTTTGCCGTACAACATCTTAGTCAGTTGCTTCAGGCTCCCCGCACTCCTCACATATTTGTTGCTCTTCATCTCTTATAGTATCTTAAAGGGTCTGCTGATATTGGTGTTTACTTCAGTAATTCTCCTTCCTTTACTCATTCTGCTTACTATCACAGTGACTGGTTGCTTGTCCCAACATTAGGCGCTCCGTCTCTAGTTTCTATATATTCCTTGGTGATTTCTTGGTTGTGTGAAAGTCTAAGAAGTAACCTATTGTGTCTCTCTCCTCTGTCAGGCTGAGTATCGTGTCCATAGTAAAGTTGTGACTGAATTAACTTGGATTGTTCAATTGTTGGAAGATTTTGGTATTCTTGTTGGTGTTGTCCCTGTTTTCTGTGACAATGCGGTTGCCATTCACATTGCCCACTATATTATTTTCCACGATCGGATCAAACATATAAATGTAGAAGCTTCTCCATTTATTTGATTTGGAACTAATTTGTTTCGGGTAGAACTAAGTATCTATATCTATCTATCTATTTATACTATACTAGTAATTGGCTTGTGTTTCGTGCCGTCATAAATAATCTAATTAAGCTTATATATCTTAATATTAAAATTAAAAAATATTCTAAAATTATTAAGTTCTTTCTATATAGAAAATTTAGCATTATAAATTTATCTCAAGAACTTTTATTAATGTAATATTGCTAAAGTCCTAGTTATCTTCAATTATATTTTTGTATTATAATATTATTTTTCGATATTATTATTTTTTCAATAGTGCTTGAACTTCCTAAATTGAATGTTAAATTACTATAATACCCTCAACTTAAAAATCAATTTAGTATATTTTATATATTTTATATTATATTATATTAAAATCAGATAATTTTTCACATCGAAGTATTGTAACTTTTTTGAAAGGTTGTGATTTTTTTGAAGAGTTGTGACTTTTCTGAAGGATTGTGACTTTTTCTAAAGGTCTATACTATCTTAAAAGTATGAACTCCCAAATTTGAATGTTAAATTACTATAATACCCCCAACTTAAAAAATTAATTTAGCATATTTTTTATATTGTATATTATATTTATTTAATTATATTAGATTATATTGAAAGCAAATAATTTCTCACATTGAAGGATTGTGACTTTTTTGAAAGGTTGTAACTTTTTCAAGGAGTTGTAACTTTTGTGAAGAGTTGTGACATTTTCGAAAGGTTTTTGACTTTTTCGAAGGGTTGTGACTTTTCTAAAGAGGTTACTATAATACCCCCAATTTAAAAATCAATTTAGTATATATTTTATATTATATTATGTTATATTGAAAACAAATAATTATTTCACATTGAAGGATTGTGACTTTTTCAAAAGGTTGTGACTTTTTCAAGGAGTTGTGACTTTTTCAAAAAGTTATGACTAATTCGAAGAGCTGTGACTTTTTAGAATGGTAGTAACTTTTTCAAAGAGTTGTGACTTTTTAGAAGGGTTGTGAGTTTTTCGAAAAATTGTGACTTTTTCGAAAAGTTGTGAATTTTTTGAATGGTTGTGACTTTTCCAAAGGGTTGTGACTTTTCCAAAGGGTTGCAACATTTTCGAAGGGTTGTGATTTTTCTGAAGGGCTGTGACTTTTTTGAAGGGTTTTGACTTTTCCGAAGGGTTGTGACTTTTTCGAATGATTGTAACGTTTTTAAAAAGTTGTGACTTTTCCTAAGAGTTGTGAATTTTGCGAAGGATTGTGACTTTTCTAAAGAGTTACTATAATACCACCAACTTAAAAATCAATTTAGTATATATTTTATATTATGTTTATTTAATTATATTATATTATATTGAAAACAGATAATTTTTCACATTGAAGGATTGTGATTTTTTTGAAAGGTTTGACTTTTTAAAAAAATTATGACTTTTTCGAAGAGTTGACTTTTTCGAATGGTTGTAATATTTTTAAAGGGTTGTGACTTTTTCGAAGGGTTGTGACTTTTTCTGAAAACATTGACTTTTTCTAAAAGTTGTGAATTTTTCGAATGGTTGTGACTTTTCCAAAGGGTTGTGACTTTTTCGAAGGGTTGTGATTTTTTAGATGGGTTGTGACTTTTTCGAAGGGTTGTAAGTTTTTCAAGGAGTTGTGATATTTTTGAAAAGTTGTGACTTTTTTGAAAAGCTATGAATTGTAACTTTTTCGAAAGGGTGAGACTTTTTAATTCAAGGAGTTGTGACTTTATCGAAAGGTTATTATTTTTTTGAATTCGAAGAGTTATGACTTTTTCGAAGGGTTATGTGTAACGACCCAAAAAATTTTGAACTCTGTAATGGTTGGTCAAGGTTAGTGTTGAACTTGTCATGGTTGAGTTTTGGTAGTCATGGGTTGTATTTAAACGGCTGATTTCAAAGTAATGGTTTTGGTGAAAGATTGTAAGACCGGTTAGATAGCATGGACTTTGAAAAGTCATATCTCTTCATATAAGATGAACTGTGTGGGCTATTATATATCAAATCGAAGCTCTTTGAGTTATTTTGCAATAGAATTGGGTTCCACTTGATTCAGAGTTTGGATGTAGAATTTATGGCTCTTATAGAGAGACTTCCCGTATTCTAAAGTATGCTAGAAAAAGGATTCGGGACGGAGCCGAAGTGAGGGGCCACAGACCGTTTGGTGGTTCACTATCTGTGGTGTGATTCAAGAGTTGTTCCTGTGAGCTCCCTTGGAGATTGGACCAGGCCCCAGACCAAGTGGAACTCCACGGACCACTTCACGGTCCATGAGGGTCCCCCGAGAAGTGATCCAGAGAGCTGGTCAAGGCTCGGGGATGGAATCCGGACCAAGTGATGCTCCATGGACCAGTACATGGTCCGTGTGCAACTACACGGTCCGTGAGTCCCCTTGTAAGTTGGTCTAGAAAGTCCCTCGAGAGTTCAAGTCAAAACCGAGACCAAGTGTGGTCTCATGGACAGGCCCACGGTCTGTGAGCCAGTTCACGGCTACTGGGTGGCCTCCGTGAGGCCCTGTTTTATGTGATCTAGTCCATTTCATTAATGGTTAATTCGTAATTTAGTTTAATCTTATGCCCCTTTTAGCCTTTCTAAGGTCTCCTAACACCCTTAAATCAAACCCTCATGCCCTTTTATTCACTCTAACACTCTTCAATCCTCATCAAAATTCTCTCAATTCTCTTGACCTCCATTGATGAAAGCTTGAAGAAATTTGGGGAAAATCATCTTTCTTAGAAAATCATCCAATTCTCTTGGCTAATATCAAGGTATGTGGGATTGATTTATGGATTCCCTTTAATCCATGAAGATCTAAGAACCCTTATCTTTAATTTATGAATTTCAGCTTTCTTTAATTATGGGTTCTTTAAATTTTGACATATTTAATTGAATTGAGTAGTGGGTTGTAGAAATTAGGTAATTTAAAGTTGATTTAAGTTTGAAATTCATGAAATGCATTGAAACTCTTGAAGGTCTAATGTGCATGTCCCTTTGATGGTTTAATATGCATGGGTAAATTTCATTATGCTTTGAATTGAGATTTTCTCATGAATTATGTTGAATTATATATTGAATTATGGTTTAAGGTTTGAAACTCCATTACCCATGCACTTGATTCCTCATTCATGGCATATGCATTGAAGTATGGTTATGATAGAATTCTTGTTAAGGGCATGGCCCTCTTGTTATGATATGATATGTTAAGACTTGTGATCATATAGTCTCGTTTTATGGCTCTTTGAGCATTATGGGTGTTTGCACTACTTTGATATGTTATGAAGGCTTGATATGATAAGCTTTGTAGATGAGCTACTCCTATTGCATTGATATGGAAATGATATGAAAATTATTGTTGGCTTTTGAGTCTAAGTATGGATATGGACTTGATAATGACATGGTTTGCCTAATGATGCATGTTTTTGAAAAAGAATGTCAACCCTCCGTTTTGAAAAGTTTGCATGTATATATGTATTCCCGTGGGATGAGGCTTAACACCGAGGGATTGGAGTCAGGGTGGACTAGCTCCAAGGGTCCATACTCTTTTCCGCCAAACCATGTTCCAACATGGGATTTCTCCCTAGATGGGATGACTTGTTATGTTTCCCCTTGTTGAAGGGTGACTAGGGATCTACCTGG
>JBCEWC010002344.1:0-35028 GCA_038996855.1 Solanum aculeatissimum
TGCAGCCAATAAGAGGGTGAAAGGGCGAACTGACAGGCCAAGGCATAGACAATACCTGAGTATGTAGAGGCCCTCTATAGGGGTCGTCACAGGTGGCCTCGAGCCCCGAGCAGTGCAAGGAACCATGTGCTAACACCCACGAAAAACTGCCCAAATCGCTTGTTTCTTGTTCCTTGGCCCATTAAATCCTACCTGGAAATCTCCAACCCCGCCGAGCAACCTGGGCCTCTTCCCTTGCTTGTTAAGGACCCATTAGTATAATATTTTGGGAAAGTTTTCCCCGAGACCCAAGCAGCGCTAGGAACCGTGGGCTAACACCCACAAAAAATTGTCCAAATCGCCTGTTTCCTATTCCTTGGCCCATTAAAGTCTACCATGTAATATCAAACCCCGTCGGGTCACCTGGGCCTCTTGCCTGGATTGATAAGGACCCATCAGTATAATGTTTCAGGAAAGTTGGCCCCAAGCCCCAGGCAGTTCCCGGAATCGTGGGCTAACACCTACGAAGAACTTCCCAAATCGCCTTTTTCTGTTCCTTAGTCTATAAAATCCTACCAGTCCATCTCCAACCTTGCTTGGCCACTTAGGACTCTTTCCTGGCTTGTTAAGGAGCCCTCGATATAATTTTTCAGGAAAGTTGGCCCCGAGCCCTAGGCAGCGCCAGGAACAGTGGGCTAACACCCACGAAAAATTACCCAAATCACATATATCTTGTTATTTGGCCCATAAAATCCTACCAGGCAATCTTCAATACCATCGGACCACCTGGGCCTCTTGCTTGGCTTGTTAAGGACCCATCAGTATAATATTTTGAAAATTTTGGCGCCAAGCTCCGGGCAGCGCCAGGAACCGTGGGCCAACACCCACGAAAAACTTCTCAAATCACCTGTTTCATGTTCCTTGGCCAATAAAATCCTACCAGGCCATCTCCAATACTGTCAGGCCACCTAGCCTCTTTCTTGTCTTGTTAAAGACCCCTTGGTATAATTCTTTGAGAAAATTAGCCCCTGGCAGCGCCAGGAACCGTGGGCTAACACCCATGAAAAATTGCCCAAATCATTTGTTTCCTATTCCTTGGCCCATAAAATCCTACTAGGTCATCTCCACCCCCGCTGAGAAACCTGGGCCTCTTGCCTGGCTCGTTACGGACCACTTGGTATAATGTTTTGAGAAAATTGGCCCCGAGCCCTGGGCAACGCCACGAACCGTTGGCTAACACCCTCGAAAAATTATCCAAATTGCATGTGTTCCTCTTCCTTGGCCCATAAAATCCTACAAGGACATCTCTAACCCCATCGGGCCACTGGGCCTCTTGCCTCGCTCGTTACGGACCCCTCGGTATAATTTTTCAAGAAAGTTGGCCCTGAGCCTCGGGCAGCGCCAGGAACCGTGGGCTAACACCCACAAAAAACTACCCAAATCGACTATTTCTTGTTCCTTGGCCCATAAAATCCTACCAGGCCATCTCCAACTCCCCGCCGGGCCACCTAGACCTCTTGCTTGTCTCGTTACGGACACCTTGGTATAAGTTTTGAGAAAGTTGGCTCCGAACCCCGGGCAACACTCGGAACCGTGATAACACCCATAAAAAAGGCCCAAATTGGTTGTTTCTATTTCCTTGCCCCATAAAATCTTATCAGGCGATCTTCAATGTTGCCGGGCCACCTAGGCCTCTTAACGGGCTCATTACGCACCCCGTCTGTATAATGTTTTGGAAAAGTTGGCCCCGAGCCCTGGACAGCGCCAGGAATCGTGAGTTAACACGCACGATAAATGGCCCAAATCTCATGTTTCCTGTTTCTTGGCCTATAAAATCCAACCAGGCGATCTCCAATGTTGTTGAGCCACCTAGGCCTCTTGCTAGGCTCGTTATAGACCCCTCGATATAATATTTTGAAAAAGTTGGCCCCGAGCCCTGGGCAGCGCCAGGAACTGTGGGCTAACACCCACGAAAAAGGGCTCAAATCTCTTATTTCCTATTCATTGGCCCATAAAATCCTACCAAGCGATCTCCAATGTCGTCGAGCCACCTGGGCCTCTTGCCGAGCTCGTTACGGACCCCTCAATATAATTTTTCAAGAAATTTGGCCCCTAGCCCCGGGTCGCGCCTAGAATCGTGGGCTAATACCCACGAAAAAGGACTCAAATTGCTTGTTTCCTGTTCCTTGGCCCATAAAATCCTACCAGGCGATCTCCAATATTGTCGGGCCACCTGGGCCTCTTGCCAGGCTCGTTACGAACCCCTTGGTATAATTTTTCGGTAAAGTTGTCCTCGAGCCCAAGGCAGTGGCAGGAACCGTCGATCCTACTAAAACTCTTAGCAGACTCGTTACGGATAGTCCCGTGATGTTTTTCGAGAAAAATGATATTGGAGGCCTGGCACCTTCAAAATTTGTGCACTAACACCCATGAAAAAATTAGAAAATAGCCCGATTCCTATTTCTTCGCCTATAAAATGCTCTGAAGCGCTGTTAAATGGATGTTGGGCCTACTAAAACTCTTAGCCGACTCGTTACAGATGATTCTGTAAACTAATAGTCCGAAATTCAAAAAAAAATAAAAAACTTTTAATGTGTTTTTGACTCTTCACTCTTTACATATAAGAAATATTAAATTCTCTTGATGAAAATTTTGATTCCCCTACTAACTGGTGCATAAAAGCATGCAGTACATGGCTTCTATTCCTTTGGCTAAGTCCGTCAAATGTGGACCCTTGTAGTTAATTGTGGTGCCTACTGCCAACTACAAGATAAGATTGTTTGATCTAGTGTGAAGTGTCCCTATCCCCTATAACTACCATTGGCTACATAAATGTATAGTGTGGTGTACGTACACATTAATGTCAACTCGTGAGTTGGTTTTTTAACCGTCAAATATCTTTATAACGACATCATTTCTCATAATATTTTTGAATGTCACAGTGAGATGTCGTCAAAGAGAATACATAATATAACATTAAATAAAAATCAATCATAAATAGTGAAATAATCTTTTAGAGGATGGCGATTAATATGTTATAGAGAGGTTCTCACTATTTAATTGAGATAAATAAAATTAAAGTCCCTAGAAACCTTGATTGAGCTAAGGTTAAGTCAAACAACTTGGTTTTTTTTTTTTTTCTTTGGATACATTCAAGCAACTTGATTAGTTGCCCGTCAATAAAATTAAATGCCTAGTGACAACTTGTTTAGTTGAATTTTCTCCAAAGTGAAAGCCCTATCAAAATTGCCTTTGAATAAATTTATGTTCTTTCTTTTCAAATACCATTTCAAGTAACAAGTTGCAAAATTTGTGCATGCATGTACAGAAAAAAAATTAATTTGACTAATCAACGCTGCATTTTGTTAACTTTTTGCTAAAGTTGGATAAGGCAGCGTGCGGTTCACCGTTCACGTAAATTCAATATATATATCCTAAATTCATTTTTGATATGGTGAGGGGAAAAGATGGAAGGAATTCAATGATGGTTTTGCTTTCTACTAGAGAAAAATATACCCACTTTTTTCACTATAACTAAGATAATTATTTGTTTAATCTTTTGCTTTAAAGGGGAAAATAAACTTTTTCTGGCCCTCAATTAGCATAGAAGGATAATAAAAGAATAACAATAATAATTAACAAATTTTTTATTGTAAAGCAACTAATGTGTCTAATTCAATTAGACCAAATGGACTAAAGAGTATGTACGTATGACTTAAACACGTGTGGAGATAATTATAATATGCTCTAATATCTATTAACCTAAATTATTTTATTTAATCTTTTAAATTAAAGATAGTCGTTAGATATATCATATACGTATAATTTATATTATTATATTGTATATAATTAATGTATAATTTAGATTTATTGATTAGAAAAGATAAACAATAAATCTAACGAGCCATTCAATAAAGATCCCTCAACCCAGTGAAGGAGTACGGTTTTCTATCAAACTAGCTATAGGTTTCTATCAATCTAACGATCAATCATTGAGCAACACTTTAGAAGAAAGAAGATCTAGAGTTAGGATTTCTTTCTGAAGAGTCTTATTTGGTTATGTTCAATTTGTTCTACTTAAAATCATTATTTAGGGACAATTATTTTAAGGGTGAATGAGTGATTTTGAGAGAGTTGTTACAACAAGTGGGTTTGGCTTCTAAAAAGTAGAGTAACTGTTGGTGTCAAATCTATTTAGTAAACAAGAATCTAATTCTTGTTGAGTGACTAATGTCTTTTCAAATACAGTACTAGTCAAAATTCACTCTCGAAAAATGAAACATGATAACTAATCTAACTTGGAGGGAGATGTTTACAAGTACATGATTAATACTAATAAGTATAGTTGAAAATTTTGCCAACACCACATGTTAGTACCAATAAATAGCTCAAAACTTTGGTACACTATACAAAAGCTATATAATGATATGTTTTTTCTAATTACCATTTTTATTAATTAATTAAGAAGCTCCCACTGCTAATTGAATCTCCTCTTCTGTTATTGGTGAGAACCGCCCTACACGTTTCTGCATTACATTAGAAAAGAAAAAATTAACCCAAAGAAGATTATACAAATTATCAATACAATGTTTATGGGTGCAACCAAAAATTCATCATCATAATTAGTTACGCTATCATTATAAATCATTTTATTAGAGATAAAATAAGATGAGAACAATATATATATATACCTCTCGTGATTTGAGTCCTTTCTTAACTATTCCTCCATTATTATGATTTAGTTCTTCCATCAAAGGACCACTTTCACCATTGTTGTTATTCACGTAAAGTCTCATAATTTTTTCAGCAACCTCATTCTCATCTTTGCTCTCCATCATCAATTTCTCCATCTCCGCTTTCGACAACCTCAATTTCAGCCTCACAGGTGTGTCTTGAGTGTTCATGATATTGGTAGGCTTTATGATTGATAAGTCAGACACAGATCTCCGTGCTAGCATTAGCATCTCCAGACGTTCCTTTGCGCTCATTTGGATCGCTGAACGGGCCCTCTTCGGGCTTTTTTTGTTTTCTTCGGGCAATTTGGGTAATTCAACGAGAAAATAAAGCCTTTTGGGCTTTAACTCTTGTTGAGGCGCTAACGGCTTTGCTCGTACCCCAAAATGCTTCACTTCTTCCGATTCTAATAACACCATTGATGGATAATTTTTCAGAATCTCGTTTGCATAAATTGGGGTTCTGAATTTCATCGTTTCTCCATCGATCTTCATCACCTTTGTACTCTTTTTTCTTCCAAGAATAATATTCCCCATATTTAATTAATTCCCTTTGTTTTTCTTTTCCTAGCAACTATATTCAAATCTAACAACCAACAAAAGAAGAGTCACATTTATAATTGCAAAGCTATTAAATGCAAGTAGGTGGCAAGATATGCAAGGACGTTGAGGAGGGGTCAAAGAAAAGTAAAGAGTTCTCGAAATGTAGCCCAACTTTAACAACTTTTGGAAGGAAAAAAAACGATTAGAATGCCATGTTACCACATTAGTAAATGCACATGCGGAACCAACAGCGGATGGAATTGTTTCTCCCTTAACCAAATGTCTCGAGTTCAAGTCTTGGGAATGGAAAAATTCTTGGTAGGGAGTACTTCTCCCCAAATGAGACCCTATGCGGCACGAATCCAGATATAGTCGGACTTCAATATGGACACCAAACATCGAGTGGGAAACACACAAATGCACATGCATGGACATCGAGTTGGAAACACCCAAATGCACATGCATAGCCCTTTGCTAAACTTCAACATCGTAATAAATGAATTTTCACATGCATGCATTCCTTTTAATTTGTATAGTGTGTATCACAAATTTCTTTATAAGTCTAAATATTATATACCATATGTTTTGAACAACAAATTATGTAGTATTACTATTTGTTAAACTCTGTACATAACTAGACAAACACGACCCCATAAATTGGGACAAGAAGGAGTCATTTCAAACTAATTTACCTAATCATTAGTTAATTACTAAGTTAATTAGGATACTTGGGTGGAAAAAAAATGTACGTAAATCGCGGTGAATTGATGAGACATCCCATATATCGTTATCACATAACTTACACCAATATTGACCTCTTCTAATAATTTCTATATCTTGTCCCCACTAGAAGTGTGCAAATTAAATTCAATCTATAAAATATCAATTATTTTAATACACGTATGTATTATGATTATGCGTACATGTGAAAAAGAAAGATTGTTAATTAAGTACGTAATCAATTATTTAATCCTACTCTCGAAAAAGTAAAAAGTGGTGGACAAAGAATTTTGTTTACGTTGTCAACATGATTTATGAATACGACTTTAATTAACCAGCTATATGGTATGAATTGATGTTCTGATAATGAAATTGTAAACTTTTCTAGATCTCCTACAAATTATTTTGAATGGTGAATCAAATAATTATTGGTTTTTTTTTTTTATAAATGGCAAATAAAGATTTTATTTTTTTCACGTCTTTTCTTTTAAAGGCGGCGTCATTTTTCTAAAGATGTCAGGTTATTTATTCATTGGCTATAAATATAGAGGTAAGGGGTGGATGGTTGGACCATTTTGGATTGAATATGATAATTTTGGTATGAATTTTAGTTTTCATATTAACGAAATTACAATTTAAATAAGTTTGATTGGATTATTTCCTTGAGTTCAGTTCAAATTAATCGATTTGAATATTTTGAATTTTCAATTTTGACTTTTAAATCTTTATGATGTGTCATAATAAGCAACAATCTCAATTAGAGTACATAAGTTTCAAAGGTTGATATAAGGATTGAAGCCACCCCGCAACCCATACCACGTAATTTCATATTAGACTTAGTATTATGATTTTGAATAAATTCATACATATAATTCTAAATCTATTAGACGTTTGAAAATTGAACTTATTAGTGTCATGCACATATGATATGGATAGGACTATAAAGAAGACATAAAAAAATCAAATTCAAATTTTTTTTCATATACTAACTAATCCAATAATCACTTCGAGATCCATAAAATGTTAAAAGGAAAAATTCAAAGTTCAATCTATAATTCAAAATCCAAACCAAATATTCAAAATAATTAGATTTCAAGTATTACTTTAATAATTAGATTAAAGTATACATGAAAAATAATCAAATTATATATATTTGTATGCTTTTCTTGATGTGTATTTATTACAATGTACGGTTGCACCTAATATGTTTGAAAATTCAATTTCAATTATGTGAAGCAATAAATTTCTGTCGACAAATATCACCTTCTTCTCATCCATTTTAGTTATCATGCTTAATTATAAAAAACAATTGATTTAAAAATAATTATTTTTTATTTTAGAAAATTGAGATAAAATTAACTATTGTTTTTCACCTTCGTGGCTTCGTCTACATTAATCAATGATTGTTGAAAGAGATTAAAGTGACAAAAAACATAGTATTAAACAGAGATCAAAGAATATATCAATGATTTTGTCTAACTACACTTCTAGTTAATATTTTTTATAAGGGACATATCACATATAAAAAGAAAACATGACAAGTTATGAATTTCTGAAATAACGTATTTACAGCCAAAAGTTTTGCAACTAATTAAGCTACTATATTTAGTATAGAAAAAGTCAAAAATTGTGGATCAAGTTTGGCGTAACGCATGTGGCTGAGGACGAGGCAAAAATTGTAGACGTGTTGGCAAGCAAGTCCGACTAAGGAACACATATGACAGTACATTAAACAAAACTTACATCATAGATAATAAAAAGCAAAAATATTATATAAAAATTATTTACATCGATGCTATAGAATGAATTATTATTATTTTTCTAAATTCTAATTTTTTTTTCCTCAAGAAGCAGCCACTGCTAATTGAATCTCCCCTTCTATTATTGGCAAGAATCCTACTCGTTTCTGCATTGTATAAAAAAAGGGAAAAAAGGTTAACTCAAAGAAGAATATTATACAAAACTAATATATATTTTTTATTTGTAACAACCAAATTTGACAATCATGGGCTGAATAATCTGTTTCAACAAATTTTATTTTTCTAAATTATAAACAATTATGGTTGTTACACTACCCAAAGTGTTTACCTTCTAGCTGGTAGTTAACCAATATTTTTCATAATATTATGCATAAATATTAAATGTAATGAAATATTTATATAGTTGAAGTTAACAAAGTTTTGTTTATGGGTCACTTTTTTATGATGATGGTATTCGAATTAACTTACATTCTTTTTAACAATTTTATTGAGCACGTACCTTTCTACATCACAAAGAGATAGTAATAGAATAACAATCATTCTTGAAAATAGAAATTCTAAAAAAGTTGCGTTTGACTATAAATATTTAGAATTTACATATACTTTTTTTGAAAAAATGGAAGTAAGAAAAGTGTTTTGGGTGTTTTTAAATTTCATATATGATCTTAATTATATTAGAATATTTTTATAAAAAGGGGTCGTAAATGTGTATTTCATACAATCTGTTCATTAAACGTGTTTCTATTTAGTGTGAAGACTCTATAAACTTTCAACTTTTGACTATATCAAACGACAAAATTAAAAGCAAAGTCCAATTTTGAAACTCCCTCCCTTACAATTTATATCGCGGTGCTTGACTGATCATAAAAATTTTAATAAAAAGCAATAATTTAAAACTTATAATCTAAAATTGAGAATAAATTATAAATATTTACATAGCTATAATTTTACGATTTAATTAATTTCTAGTCAAAAAGTGATAAACTATTTTTTAATATATAATTATAATATTTGAAATAATTTATGCACACCTGAATATTATTTGTAACTTTAGAATCATTATAAAAAAACAATACCTCTCTTGATTTGAGTCCTTTCTTTATTCCTCCTCCATTATTATGACTTTGATCTTCCATCAAAGGACTACATCCACCATTGTTTCTGTTCATGCAAAGTTTCATAATTTTTTCAGCAACCTCATTCTCATCTTTGCTCTCCATCATCAATTTCTCCACTTCTGCTTTCGACAACCTCAGCTTCAACCTCGTAGGGTGGGCTTGGGACGGCCCATCAGTACTATTAAGTGTGTCTGAAGTAGAGTTACTGTTATTATTACTACGATAGGATGAGCACTCTTCCGTTACAATACTAGCAGGCTTCATGATTGACAAGTCAGACGCAGATCTCCTTGCTAGCATTAACGTCTCAAGACGATCCTTGGCGCTCATTTGGATAGCGGAACGGACCCTCCTCGTGTTTTTCTTGTTCTCTTCAGGGAATTTAGGTAATTCAACGAGGAAATAAAGCCTTTTGGACTTTAACTCTTGTTGGGGCTCTAATGGCTTTGCTCGAATCCCGAAATGCTTCACATCTTCCGATTCTAATAATACCATCGATGGATAATCTTTCAGAATCTCGTTTGCATAAATTGGGGTTTTGAATTTCATCGTTTGTCCATCGATTTTCATCACTTTTGTTGTTTTTTTCCCTCCCAGACTGTTCCCCATTTTTGTTTTTTGGAATTTAAAGCCAAAAATAAGAGAAAAGTTTTTATGATGGAAAAGTAGTTGTTTTAGGATTTTATTTGTAAGGCTTTTATAGAATGTTGGCAAACAAATGGCTATAGTTGGTGTAAGACAAGGACAAGGGGTAAACAGTAAATGTCTGTTAATGGGTCAAAGAAAGAGTGCAAATTTGAAAAATATACACATTATTTTAAAGTTTAATAAAGTTACGTAAACTACGTATTTTTACGTCATTAGGTACTTTATATTAATCATCTCATCATTATTTACGTTGACGGTTTATATATAGAGTTTAAATTTGATCAAAACAATCTAGAAAAAGGTTGAAAAGTAAGTAATAATATTTTTTGATGAGTGAGATAATGAATTCAAATATGAAATATGTTACATATTTGAACTATTTCATCATAGAACTTAAAATATAATGTAATATTAGAAACTTAACGACACATGTATAATTAGACGTTGTACTATTAATATAATTTGCTATATTTGTAACAATTCATCAGCAAAAGGATATAATTAAGAGGTCTATATATAATTATTGGAAGGTAAATTTTGATTAGTTAGATATCTCAAGGATCGTAATATTAGTATTAGTTCGTATTTTGGGGACGAAAAGTGCAAAATTTACAAAGTTATAATAAAAAAGTATTTACGTATTTTGTTTCATTCTTTCGTTTGCCTTGTTTAGTTGGTTGTGGTCTTTTTTTATTTATTTTTAGTCTTTATGAAAAGAATACCTTGGTTTGGCATATTCATTTTTGTATTTAATTTATTAGATAATGTTGCTCATTTGCATGGCAATAAAACAATCATGTCCCATATTTAATGCCAAAATTCGGATTTTAGAACTCTTCAATTTCTACACTATATTTACAAGTGTAATAACCAGTAACAAATCGAATTCGAGCCTCGTAATTAAATAAATATAGTAACAAGAAGTTTTTTTAAATAAAATTTATAACAACAACATACTTAATGAAATCTCATAAGTGGGATTTGGGGATGATAAAATGTGCACAGACCTTACCACTATCTCATAGAGGTAGAGAGATTGTTTCCGAAAGACCCTCATCTCAAAAATATCATCTTCAAAAGCAGAAAATACTAGATATGCAACAACGACTAAAGTGGACTAAAGTGGACAACAGATGAAAATTTATAAAGACAATAAAAGTAACAAAATAAATGACGGACAATAACAACACAATATACAACGATACGACTATCTCTACTAACCTACTATATATATCACAAGGCCCGACATCATCCTACTCCTTCTAGCCATCTAACTTTTCACCCTAATACGCGACCTCCACTCCTTTCTAGGTCATGTCCCCGATGATACGAAGCTACATCATATCCTATCTAATCACCTCCCCGCAATATTTTTTCAGTCTACCTCTCCGTAACCCCTAAATCCAATCTCTCGCACCTCCTGATATGAGCATCAACACATGCACAAAATATTCCAGTTTCGCTTCTCTCATTTTGTCTGCCACAAAGATCACCTCTAACTTCCCCCGATTTCTAAAAATAAAGAAATATTCCTAATATCTAGAAAAAATATAGACATTAACACCACGCGGAGTACATGTAACTATTGTAAATATTGTTTAATTTATATTACTTGTAAGTTAATTATTTTATTATAACATACACAATATGTGCCAATAATTCAAATCTTCTTTGTACTCACCTTCTCATTCATATTCTATATCACAAATATTTATAAATAAATAAAAAAAAGAGGAAAAAAACAAGCCCCGTGAATTATGGGGAACGATTATGGTTAATAACGTAATTTGGCAACGCTAAATTATTTTTAAAAATAACATAAACTCATTGGTTAATTAATTAATTAAGAATTAAGATTGCTTAATTAATGAAAAAGACGTGCGTAATTCACGGCTAAAAGAGTTCCCCTTCCGTTATCATCATGTGCCTTTTTTAAATTTTTTAATTTTTTTAATTTTTTTTAGATAATTATAATTTTCGGATTAACTTTTTCGCATTCTAACTAATTTTATGAAATATGTGTTATCTTTTATTATATCGATAATTTTATTCACTAAGATTACGAAAAATTATATAATATATTTTTTAAAAACATTATTAAACAATATTGAGTATAAAAATGCAAACTCTTTATGTTTCTCTTTATTCATTAATTATAAAATCATCATATATACTACTATATGTAATTGTGTTCACAAAATTACTTGCCAATAAAATGTTAAGACGGTATGCTTAATTTCTCAATCTCAAAAGTTATATTTGCATAACTTTTTAAAAAGATTGTAGTAACATTTTTTTTCAAAATAGAGTTGAATTATATTGGTAACAAGACAGGTCAAAAAGTAACTTCAGTAGTAATAATTGTTCCAACAAAATGTAGTCAATTGTTATAATTTCTCAACAATAGTCTTTTAACGTTAGATTGACTTTTTGATTTTTAATCAGCCGTGAAATCATGAATTCAAATAAGAAAAGTCAAAAGAAAATTATATCCAAAAAATTTAATAATTATGTATATACAGTAGATTCATTTATCCTATTAACGAAAGAACAAATAATAATTTGATAAATTAATATTCATTTAATATTTTCTCATTCTTATCGTATTCTTCCTCGTTTTTCGAGTTAAAAATAGTTTTATTCATTTTTATTCTAATATAATATTTCAATGAAAAGAGTTCTAATCCGCTCCTATTTCTAGTGACACATAATTTTTCTGATATAATACTAGTAAAAATGCCTCACAATTCTAGTTCTAGTCAATAATATGTTATGTCTAATATTTCACCTAAGTTTTCTTATATTGTACTTGTAAAATGCCCCATATTTCTAGTTCTAGTCAATATATTACAAAATGTCTAATATTTTCACCTAATTTTCGTTTTTTTTTTTTTTGAAACTTCAATGGAAATTACG
Source organism: Solanum aculeatissimum (assembly GCA_038996855.1). Classification (NCBI taxonomy): domain Eukaryota; kingdom Viridiplantae; phylum Streptophyta; class Magnoliopsida; order Solanales; family Solanaceae; genus Solanum; species Solanum aculeatissimum. The sequence goes on from JBCEWC010002344.1 coordinate 12,418, forward strand.
TCAAAAATATATATTGGCTAATTCAATTTGTATAATACAAAACTTGTGAATTTTGATATCAAGAACTAATTAACATATATTAGGGGCACTGAAAATTATTTATAATAAGTCTTCAAAATTGAGAACAAATCCACAAATTTGGAAAATGAATATAATGGCGTTTTTAATTAATCTAATGTGTGAACCTTAGTCCATTTGAATTATTCTTCATCACATATTTTAGCTTATATTAAATTAAACATGTTAAGGAAACATTTATTTATTTAGAATTGGAATAATTAAACAAGAACAGACTGAAACAAATCAAAATTATTAACCAATTTTTTCTCCTTAGATGTAGACCTGTCATTACACCGCAATACTTTCTTATAGATTTATTTTTTTTTAAAACGATTAGTTCTTGAAAATGAAATTTTAATTTATTTTTTTAAGAGAGGCAGAAATTCAACCTACTTGTAAAATATTGGTGTGAACATCTAAAAACAGAAAAGTAAATTAAAAAAGGTATGAACACTTGACTTTGCTAGACATTTAAGTTAGTAAAAGTCAGCTAATAAAATTAGTTTTGGTGAAAATTCAATGATTTATAGAAAGAAGAAGGACCTAAATCTCATCAAGTAATTCTCGTGGGAGTTAAGTCGATGAACATGACAATAGTCCGTTTAGTCAAGCTTTTAAAATCAATATTATTTATTTATTATGTTATAAAGAATTTGTTGAAGTGTCTTATCGATAATAATTTCTGCATATGATTCTTAATAATCCTAATTATTTTAGTTAATCAATATGTATATATATGTTTTCTATAAACTATACCAATTAACATATGTAAATTATTATTTTTTTGCATCTCTATTTACCTCTTTATTTTGTATGCTTTTTCTTGGTTTTAAAAGACAACGTTCATAACGTAAACAAAATTATCCCTTATACATTTTAAAAGTGATTATAATTATATTAAAAAAATAACGACTCTTTTTTACGTGCACGAATGATTATTCACGTGTTTTAAAAAGATTAATATTTAATATATTCATCGCAGCCAATTTGTATAACTTCTAGAGGAGGTCAATGTTGGTGTAAGTTTTGATCATTAATTAAGACCAAAAAGTATTTAACGATGATGATGATTAATGGATCCACTCATCCATACCCTACGTGATTAACGTACGTAATCCTAATTATTACTTAGTAATCATTCAATTAGATACACACTAATTCTAATTCTATATATATACTTAAAATGTAATTTCGCACTTCACTTAAAAAATGAGATTAAAAAAATAAAAAGCAGCAAAAAGAGAGAGATATTCACATTTTCTGGCTATTAGTTCATTTTGGGTCAAAAAGGGCAAAAGCTTGTGATGCCCCATACACTAATAGGGGTGGATCAAGTAGAATCGGTAAAGCTTTTAAAGTTGAAATGTACATGATATCTTAGGCAAATCTTGTATCGAGATGAGAGAGAAAAGAGTTCTATAAAGTATATATTCATGTAGTCACATGATACATGCTCTTTCGGTGTTCTATGAGATGTAGCCCAAAATATGATAGATTCGTGCGGACCTAGCTTAAAGAAGACAATAGGTACTATAAGTGTCAATTGTGACTAAGCCAAATTCATGTGGACCTAGTGCAAACCGGACAATGCATGCTGTGAATTTAGATCATGACAAAGCTAATAAATTGATAAAGATATCATACTTTTATGACCTGATTTTATATATCACTTCTATTGACATATAAGTTATAACCCTCTTAAACTTGAACGAATTCGATGGTCATGTTTTATGCAAATCATTTTTACATATTAGATGGGCTTGCCTAGTGGAATTTTTTGCAAGACACTGTGTTTCAACTAAATCACTATTGGTAGCAAGTTGTAGACATAATAAAGCAACGTGCCCCAAAAAAAAGTTGAAGCCGCCAGCCATGGACTAGTACTAGTAATCAAAAGCTGCATGCATGCATGCCCTAACTTTCTGTTAAAGTTGGATAAAGTTTAATAATCAAAAGGTTTTTGGATAAGATATTTCTTGTAATGTCATGTGAAAGTGTGCATGTCATCTATGATTATCGTCAGACACGGAACAATGATTTGAAGCTTATATATTTAGGATTTTAAATTTTAATTAATAAAATTTATGAATTGAACTTTTTTTTTATGATAAATTAATTAATAAGAGTTTGGATCAAATATACTGAGTTAATTCATCGAATTCATATCGCGAAGGCTGGACCTTCCTTTGATCAATCTCTAGTAAAAAGAAAAATGAAAAGTTAGAGACGGATAAATTGTATAGCTATATAACAGATACTTGTCTCTAATCCTATATAACAATGGATTATCAAAAAATTAAATTATATTAGCTACAAGTAATTAAACGATGTATTATCAAAAATTTTGTTTAGCTATGTGCAATTAGTTGTGGATTAGTCACCAAGTTCACCATTAATGCCAGAAAAAAATTGTAATGAAATATTTGTTATAAATTTGTGACGAAATTGTAACGGATTTGTATTCTTAATTATTATTATAATCTTTTGACAAAAATTATGATCATATTCATTATAAATTTGTAAATGATTGTGACAATCATCATGTTTAATTCCTCCTAATTTTCATTTCCATCACAAATTTCTATATATACATATAGTGAGACGTATTCAAGTTTAACTTTAATTTGGTCAATAAAAAGTCATGTTTTTTATATGCCTTATCTTTTTATCTCATAAAAAGCATCGTCTTATTTCTCTTCATCACCCCTGTGTTATTAAGTCGAAATGTGTGATCTTTGATTAAATGACATATTTTTCACAATTTTTAAGTATGCTCTAATATTATGGTGATTGATCAACAAGGAGATAATAAGATATTAATATTTGTTATATCATTCATAACTTATTCAAAAATAATTAATCTCGGACTATCTTTTCATTGAGCAGGATTTTAATAGTGAAAAGTGGACACTACTCCTATTAAAGTAAGAGATGAAAAGAAATTTTGAAAGGTCATTTCAAAAAGATTACAATAGCATTGGAAAGTTAGGTCTATCCAATTTCCAAATTATTAGTATTTGATAGACCTTTCACTATACTTTCCTTACCTATAATTCTAGTGATGATTATAGTACCAAATTGACTTTATGTGTTATTTTGGAAGGTAGGTTGAACATCAGTCTCATAAAAAATTATATTTTTTTCATTTCCAAAACTAGCCGTTTAATTTCCTTTTGTGTAATGACAAATTATTTGTCTACATCCAAAGAAAAAAAAATGTTAGGTAATATCTTTCAATCTCATGTCTTGGACCTTTTGGTTATGGGGATTAAAACCAAATGTCCTTTACACATATGATATTAATATAAAATGAGATATGTAATGAAGAATAATTCAAATGGCAAAGAGTTCACACTAGAATAATTGTCATTATATGATATTCATTTTCCTAAATATTAAGTAGACTTAAATTACCTATTCTCAATTTTGAAACTAACTAATGAGTAATGATAATAAAGGAGAAATAATTTTTGGTGCTCCTATAGTTTTATCTCAAAAAAACATTAAGGTCAATCTAACAATGTGAACATGAAACAGAAAAGTTCGATAATATAGATTGATTGAAAATCTGATAGAAATCCAATATTGTACCTATATATGAGTATATGAAATAACATTTTAAATCGATACTTTTTAATAAAAAGATTTGATCTAACTTTAGATATAAAATTTAAAGAGATCAAAGTTGTTATTGTTTCCAAATATAATGGAATAAAATTAAATTTTTTCCCCTCAAAATCTGCAAAGAAATTCATTTAAATGTCATGAGAGTTGAATTTTGATGAAATTAAAGGATGGACTCCATGTAGCACATGGAATCAAGGTAGAAAATTTGAGATAATTCCATTGAAAGTTCAATAATTAGGTGTAATAGTATCTTAGAATACTTATAAAATTTTCAGTAGAAATAATTAAAGAGAAAAACAATGAAAGTCATTTTAGTTGGCATGAAGAAATATATATAGAAACATATTTGATTTTCATTTTTCATTTATCACCAATCACATTTTTTTAAGCCCAAGTTTTGAGGACCTTGTGTTTCTTAGCCAAATAAAAAAGATACAAAATTATAAATATATTATTTATCCCCAATAAATTCTTCAAACAAGTTTGACTTTTGGATTTAATTAGTCAAACATGTTGATTTCTGTTTTTCAACTACCAAACTTGGATTTGTCTACCATAAGTCATCTTATTAGTCAAAAGAAATTTTCTATTTGTGTTAGTGCCACTATTACTTTTTATAGAGGCTACTGTAGAATTATATTACACTTTGCTCTATTTATTCTCATTTAGTAGAGATTTGAATATGAATTATTTAAAATTGTATTAGCTTATTGAGTGTGTGTTTTTATTGTTTTATAAGCATTAGTTATTTGTAATTTCTTAAAATTCAGTTACATATGTTAATTAACTCATTATCACGCACAATCACTACCATTAATATTTGTGACACATTGATCACCGGTCACCAACCCCTTCTATCGATAGATTCGATACAATCAGCCATCTCCATCACTAACCTCACAAGCATTAGTACCACCGTCAACCATCTAACAAGACTGAATATCATAGATATACCACCACCATCAATCTCCTCCATCGGTAATCTCAACCATAACAACACCGCCATCAACTACCTCCACCTCAACTACTAGCCACCCCCAACACCAACAACTCCCTCTCAAGTGGTCTAACATTTTCATCATCAGCCCATGGGCGGAGTCATTTTAGGTGGGGATGGTTTGGTGCACACTCTTCGTCAAAAAATAATGTGGTATATATATTTAAAGATTAAACGTTAGCTATTATAAGTTTATATTTAATTTGAAAAATTAATTAAGAGTGATAATATATATAATTGATTTATTACTATTCAACATACTAATTCTAGGAGATCTAGAAATTTATACAATTTCAAAAAGAGAACATCAAGTTAGACCTTAGGTAGTAATTGAAGTCATATAACGGAAAACAAAAATTATCTGTCCAGTAGTATTTACCTTTGCTTAGTATGATTATATAATAACAATTTAATTTGTACATGCATTAATATATAACTACATCTCTACGTGTGTATATTCTAAAGATATAATTATTTTATAGATTACCGTAACAAATTTGCAGACTTTTTGCATGGGGGACAAAAATTGATTGAAATTAGAACAAGTCCATGTTTGGTGAAGTTTTGATAATTTCAACATGAAATTTAAAGAGAGTCAAAAAAGCACATGAGATTATGACAAAAATGGGATCTTTGTCAGCAATTTACGGATCCACACCATGATGTTATCATTAACTGCATTAATCCTGTTTGATTATAATTAATTAATTGACCAATGAGATTAGATTAATATTAAATCATAGACTTAAGTACCAACAAATTGAGTCACACTGCTTTTTATTTTTCCCCAATATTCACGGACTTGTTTTCTTCTTTTATTTCATTTTTTCCCTTTTTAACTTATTTTTCAACTAGTTGTGATAGAATTGAGAAGAAGAATACTCACATTTTGAATGATTGAAGCTTCTAAAAGATATTTTGTTAGAATTAGGAACTTCAACATAATTTTATAGGAAATTGATAGAGTCAAATTGAATCTTCTATTATGCAAAATATAATCAACTGTTGTTATACTTTTGGTACAAATATGCTTATAACATTAATCAAATTACTCGAATATATTTCTCTTCCTGTTGGCCCTATATAAGATGAACATTCAATTTGACGTGACACTAATATTTTAACCTCACCGATGGCCAACCCCTATCCCATTTTACCCCTCACTCCTCCACTTCTTTCACTAGCACCGCTTCCAACGATGTAAATAATTTTTTATCCGATCATTTATTAGGTAATTCAAAACAAATATTTAAAAATAATTTTTCTTTAAAAAAAAAAGTAAAAATGATGTGGTGTGGTCAAAAGAATTTACACAAATTTATGGGCTATGGATATATTAATTAGTTAAACATAAATCTATTTATTTTGTTTATTGAACCACAAAATGTAGAAAGTCAAGAGGTGCAAAATCCGTTAAATGTGGGGATCATGGTTGCTTAGTTGGCTACCAAAATAAGTAACGTCATCCATTAGATAACCAAACGGAAAGTGACATAATCTCGTTAGTCATGTAAATTATTATTAGGCGATGCTCGTACTTTTCAAAAATATTATTAAGAATGTAAATAAAAAATAAGAAAATATTTTCATAATTGCCCAAATGTGCAGTTCTCTTTCTTTGACCCGTACACACAAATAACTAGTATATAACTACTGCTCCATAAAATCCCTCTTATTTTACACCCATTTGTGCTCAACTCGAGCCAATATAAGAGGATTCCACGAAAAAACATATCCACAATTTAAAAAAAAAACAAAAATATTGTTTCTTAATTTTTGAGTTGTCTTCATTATATATATAAGACGAAGAAACAAAGCGCAACCCTTCAACAAGTATCAAACAAGAAACAAAAAAAGAAGCTGATATGGGGAATAGTCTAGGAAGAAAAAAAACAGCAAAAGTGATGAAAGTCGATGGAGAAACGATGAAATTCAGAACCCCGGTTTATGCAAACGAGGTTCTGAAAAATTATCCATCGATGGTATTATTAGAATCGGAAGAAGTGAAGCATTTCGGGGTACGAGCAAAGCCATTGGAGCCTCAACAAGAGTTAAAACCCAAAAGGCTTTATTTTCTCGTTGAATTACCCAAATTCCCCGAAGAGAACAATAAGAACCCGAGAAGGGTCCGTTCGGGGATCCAAATGAGCGCCAAGGATCGTCTCGAGACGCTAATGCTAGCAAGGAGATCCGCGTCTGACTTGTCAATCATGAAACCTGCGAGTATTATGACTCAAGAGTACTCTTCTTATCGTAATGATAGCTTTGCTTCAGGCCCATTAAACGAGGCCCAACCCGTGAGGCTGAAGCTGAGGTTGCCGAAAGCGGAGGTGGAGAAATTGATGATGCAAAGCAAAGATGGGAGTGATGTTGGTGAGAAAATTATGAAACTTTGCATGAATAATACTAACGATGGTGTTGGAGCCGACTTGTTTCAGCGTAAAAGTGGACCGTTGATTGAAGAAGATCAAAGTCAATGGAAGAATAATAATAATGGAGGAATATTGATTAAGAAGGGAATCCGATCTCGAGAGGTAATGTTCTTTTCATTATGGACATAGATCCACTTTTCATGTTATATTGTTTATTTAAATTTACTTCATTATTTTAGTTCATGTTCTTGCCATGATTCTAAAAAGCTTATAAAAATAAAACGCATTATAGTATATAGTAAAAAGTAGTTTGAGTTGATATAATTTACATTATCTAAAAGATTACTTCCATGGGTAGATTAATCATATAGTATAATAAATATTACATGATCTTATAGATTAGCTCTAATCTTGATATGGTTGTGACATCATTAGAAAAGAGTTTAAATTATATATACATCAATAAGTATAAAAGTTTTACATTGTACATCAAAAGATATTTAATTATTTACAGATCGATAAATTGTTTTTATGGGATCCATAATTTTGAAAATAAAGTAAATTTTATCAGATATAACAAGTAAAATGTTATCTGATATAGTGTGAACATATCAAATAAATAAGTAAAATAATTCAATTATAGTTCATTTATATATATACACACACAAACAAATTCTTATATATGACATATTTAGTATGATTTGGTGCATGCACTTCGTTACATTAAGTATTTCTTTTGTAAAATTATTCATTTATTCTTTCATCATGTATATTTTTAGTAAAAAAATTAATAATACTTGAAATGTTATAGGAATAATATATTTTACAATTTTTGGAAATGTATAAGAAAACAATATGTATATGAAGTCCTTTTGAGTTTCTTAAATCACATTTGACTCTTAATTTTCCTTCAATGTTTTTATCTACGGATTTCCACGAAATAGAAATGTCTCAGAAGTCAAAAGCTGCATGGTCAATTTAATTTTGTCAATTTACATTAAGACTGCGTGTATAAAATCATTGTCATATGATAGAAGGTCACGATCAAGTTCAAACTATAAAAATAACCTTCGTAGAAATGTAAAATCAGGTTGGATAGAGCATAGTCAGTCCCTAATAAAAGTTAACACAAAATACCTTTTTACATTAAAATTTTATACGGAGGAAAATATTTTTCAAATAAATATTTTTCTTCAAACACAGCCAAGTGTGAAAACTTTCCCTTTATGGAATTTAATTTCAACAATAACAGCTTCAATATTTTTTTAAATTCTATTTTTACTTCAATCATCAACTAACTCTAACAATATTATTTAAATTGTTTTGACAATTTAACTCAATTGAAGCTTTCCAAAGTCAAACTTTGATGACTTCAGCATTTTCTTCTTTATATTAATTTTTTTGTATGCACATATCTACCTTTAAAAAAAAATAAGAAATTGGTTACGGAAAAGGAAAGTTTTATTTCCGTAGTACGTGATAAAATAAAGTATACGTGCATGTAATACTAGAAAATATTTATATATTTAAAATAAAATTGATTTTGAAAGAAAATAAATGAAAGAGATTGAAGTTGAAGTGTGAAATAGTGCCTTATCAACTAATTTGTTACCTAACGGCTACCAAAAATAGTTTTTAAAAATTCATTTATATTCTTGTCATTTATCTATATTTTCATAGCATTATTATCATTTTTCATTTCTGGATAAGATTTTGAATGAGTTTATGGATTATATCAAGAATAGGTCATACAAAAAATCAGTCAATATTACTAAAATTATGTGAATTTTCGATAGATGTGGTTGTCATAAGAACATCAATAATCTGAAATGGACCTTGCAATAGTACGGGGAATATAGCAAACATATTTTATTTTAGATATTAGACAAAAATATTTTTGTAATAAATATAATTGTCAATACACCTACCAAACTAAACCAAACATGTACTAACACTAAAACATTGTGTGGTTTTAATTTGTCTGCCTTCACTATTGCAAACGTAATAGATTCCCAAAAAAAAAATTCAAAAAATAAAAATAAAAATTTCACCTCTCTTCACATTATTATAACTATATTGATTAATTCATGATAACTAACTATGATGTCAAGTTTGGTTGAGCACTACGTAACGTATCCAAAAATAATAATGTTTTCTTATGTCCATTAGATTAGGAATACAATTTTTAATTATGCATTATAATCTTCTATATTTGTTAATTTTTTAAATTCTTTATGTTTCAATTGATTGCAGAAACGTGTAGGGTTCTTGCCAATTACAGAAGGGGAGATTCAATTAGCAATGACAGCTTCATAACAAAGAGAGAAAATAAAATAAATAAATCCATTTTATTATATTATATAGTTTTATGTAGTGTATGTACAAGTCCTCTCCGAATTCACTAGCATAATTTTCAGCTATCATGGGTTCGAGCAGTCACTAATGTTTGTATTAAGATAGCTAGGTTGTCTACGTCACACTTCTTGAAGTGTTGCTTTTTTCTGAACCTTGCTAATGCGGGATGTTTTGTGCATCGACTATCTTTTTTTTTTAAATCAGATTTTAGTCAATTTTCTGTATAGTAAAAATTAAGAAGCTGGAAATTAAAGGTGAATTATGTGAGAAACTGCTTATGATATGTTACATTTGTATCCAATTTTCCACCTTTTATTGTTTCTTTTATCTTCCATTGATTTATTTTTATTTTTGTTGGTGAAAAAACAAGACTAATGCTATTTAAAAGTACATTTATATTCAAATTTTGTCATTCAAAGTTTAACCATATGTATTTGTACCTAAGGTTAGGGAAATGGATAATTCAGAGGGCAAGAATACTTGTTAATTTGAAACATGTTCAGACAACTAAAATATTTGCAAATTTCAAGATCATTTGTTTTTCTTATATGTTACCTTTGTATGTATGTGGATGAATGATGAATCACATGTACCAGACAAGAGAATGTGAAACATATCATATAATATTATGTATAACAATGTTGGAGGGTTGTTCTTAATCTTTGTCACATGGCAGACAAAAGCTCCATAAAAATATGGTATCTTAAAAGTCCTAGTCAATATATTATGTTTCCATAAGGGTCCATTTCTTTTTCTTCTTTAAGAATTTATCTTTTCTCCATACATGAAGAGAAGTGATAGGAATAAAGTAATGGCCATTTCTTTCTTGAAAGATAAGAAAGTTGCTTCCAAGATTTGCTTGATGTTAACAAAAGTGGAACATGATAAGAAACCTACTTCACTTTCCATGGATCCAAATGGAAATGAGAAGAAAATGGCTCTTTTTTAAGGAAAAAATCTTTTTTTTTTCCAATAATCCTGGTGTACAATTACATTGCATGCATCTCGACTAATTTCATGGGGTATCTACTATCTCCCACTAGCACGGCATACCTCTATCTTCCAAGGCTTCAGATAGATAGGAAGAAATCACTTAGTGTATATGTTTCCGAACTCGATATCTTATGATTCTCAATTCACTTCATTGACAACTAGGCTACACTCCTGAAGTTTTAAGTTATATGAAGTATTATAGATATTTACACAACCATGTCATTTTAAGAGCCCCAGAGTGCTAAGTGGTGGGGAACAAGAGTTGACACAATAAAAAAGACAAAAGAGGTAGTCCAGTGCACTAAGCATTTTGTGTTCACACAGGGCGGCTCCTAAGTGTGTGATATCAACAATCTACCCTCATGCAAGCATTAGTGGATGATTTCACGTCTGGAACCCGTGACCTATAGACAACTTTATCGTTGCTCCAAGATTCCACTTGTCACATTAGGAAAGATGGATAAAATACATAACTTCTGAGGAACTATAAAGATAGGGATGGGAAAATCTAATGCAAACTGACTTGCAATAAGAGACACTTGATTTCATTTACTCAAATGAAGCCTTTGTATAAATGTACAGATGGTCAAATGTACACTTTGCCAGATTTCTTAATAAAGATGACTGCCCCTACTTTCCTCGTACTCTTTAAACCCCAGTGGCAAAACAAATATGAACCAACTGGAGAATATCTAACCTTTCCTTCATCTGCAATTTTGTGCAATTAGGAAGGTTTGCTTATTGGCACAAGGCTCTAAGAATGAATATAATTAGATTCAAGAAGACCACTGATCTGGTACCGTGAGAAAATAGGTTGTCATCGCTTTTCTGAACCTTTTCTTGTATTGTTTTGGAGAAACAATAGTTGGGGATGCATTCTTTGGTCCTCCAAGTATGCCCGACGCCTTCACCCATGTCTCTAAGTGCTTGTCCCAAGTATATTGCCTCATGAAATCAATGATCCCCAAGACTAATTCTTTTCGCTCTTCATCCACCCCGACCAGCAAAGAGTAGTCCATCACATCAACAGACTGTCAAAAAAGAACTTTTATTGGTCAACATTGAAATGTAGACGCGAAAGAGGAAAATAGAAGATAGATGCTCCCTCAGGTTGTTGATTACTTGATCAGCACTAATAAACAATTATATGATCAAATTTAACATTATTCCCAGCATTTTAGGAATTAAGTGCAAATTTCTCCTACCATTCACTAAAGATACTTATAACGTGTCAAAATGCACTTTAATCATATAGTCTTAAACATGTCATATGGAAAGTTAAAATTCAAGAGTTCCCAAAAAATGAAAGAGGCTTTCTTTTTGAAATACGCTAAAAGGAAAGTAAGACAAATAAATTGAAAAGAAGGGAGTAGAAAGTTTCAATTTTCAACTTAAGGATCTATATCACAATCTAGAGACCGATAGGAAGCAAAAGGAGCTTACAGCCAAAAAAGATGTATCATTCCAAACAGCTCGCTCGAGGCTTCTTTTCGCTTTGCTTCCAAGAAATATGGGTTTGGTATGCAATGTTTCTAAAAGATTCATATCCAGCAACACTTTGTTTGCTCCAGTTGTGTCTGCATTGTAGCGGGATCGCAGAGAACCCTTGAGATCATACACCCTAGAGATCTTTCTTTCGAAAAAGAGATTCTCCATCACAATTAAATCCATTTTTGTCTCCCTGCCTCCTTTCAAGTGTTTAACTGAAACCTGAAACATTGGACACAAATAGGAATAAGACTTCAGCAACAACTAAAACTAGTTCAAAAATTAAAGGGACACTTTTACCTGGAATATTCCAAGAATTTTCGCAAGGCAAGTTGGACTCCGTGAGTTAATGGAATCTGTTAAATATTTGAAGTACTCTGGTGCAAATTCTTCAAAAGAGTCCAACTCAGTTTTCTGAACTTGTTTTACTATGAATCTTTCATCCAATGACTTGGCAAAGTAAACATTGCTCTTTCCCCCTTGAGCACTCCATCTTTTACAACGGCTTAAGGAACGTACAAAATCCAGTTCATCAGGACAGCACTTCCTCCTAAGAGCATCAAATTGCTTTGCAAAGTAACAAGTAACTGAAAATTTCACCTTTCCCCCACTGCTCAAAGATTCGTCATCGAAAGAGATCCTTAGGTGAGGAGAAGTTTTTGAATCTGTAAAGAGGGAAGTAATTGTACTGGAAGCATCTTCAGAACCGTGGCTGCCATAATGGATGTAATCCATGTCAAGAGAACCAAAAGATTGCCATGCTGAAAGACTAGAAGCCACTCCAGCCTCCTTGTTGATGTCACTCATGTTCCAATCCCGTTCAGACACGCTTGAGGTACCAGTGACCCAGTCATTATACACTTTCGAGCAAAGTGCATAAGATATAATGCTAGTAGGTTCATTGTCATAAACAGCTAGGACAACATCTCTCGAACCATTGAGTGGAACCATCAACCTAGCTCCATCAGGTATAAGAGATGCAAAAGAAATAAACGAAGGCGAAGAACCCATTAGGAGATTGAACTTATGAGCCTCACTGGATGACATCTGAGAATAAGTTCTCTGAACACTGGAAACAGGATCCCTGATCATATTTTTATATTCTCCAGAAGCATGAAAAGACCTAATTGATGATAAATGCAATGAAGAAGGTGGCAGCCCCTTCCTGATTCTGTCTTGAAGTCTCATAGCAGAGTCGAAAGAGTGAACTCTCGCAGGTGACCTTATCCTTCTAAAAGGAGGCAAATCAAGTTGACTTGGTTGTCTGAAAGGAGCAGCTTCAGATCCATCTCCTTGTAGCAACTGAGCTTTTTTGGGAGAACGATCAGTGCCAGACCAAGCAAAGTCTATCTGATCAGAAAGGACTGATGCAGCTGAAGGAGCTCGTTCCAAGGATGTTTTATTAAATGCATTCTCTCCTTCCATCTGCATTTCCTGCATTCTCTCACTCTCAGATGAGTTTAACATGGAGCTTTCAAGCTCAGCAGAACCATAAGGTGATACTCCAGTTCCCTCCTGTTCGGACGGCAACGCTTTCTCAGGATATTCCTCGGAGTCTGAGAACTCAGGCACAGACTCTTCATAAACATGTTCAAGAGTGTCATTCTTTAGAAACATGTCCCTTCTCCAATCTATCAGCTCATTACAAGATCCAGAATCCTCGGGACCCGCTGAACCAGAACTCTTTTGGAGGAAGGACTTCATGGACAAAAGCCGATGATCCCAAACATGTGAAGCAATAACAAGGGAATGCCTCAAGCGATTTAGCTCAAGAATGTCTATTGCTCCCTGTCTTGGGTCGAAAGTGTCATTATCATCCAGCTGAAGAAAGTCCTATTGTCCAAGAAAACAGAAACCAAAGAAGTAAGGAGACACTCAGCACTTGTCATACATGCTAAACTAAATAAGCTGCAACCAACCTACATGATTAAAGTCATGAGAGGAAACTGTACAAATATTAAGATTGATGTCCCGTAGTTTCTTACATGGTAATCGTTCTTTTCCTTCATCAGCAGGTCCTTTAACTCCACAATGCAGTCATGCAATTGAGTTGTATCAGATGGTTCACATTCTAAAGAGTTACTTTTCTCTTCAATCCAGCGGAAGGCACTTGATATTTCTGCATACAAAGCCTTGGCTTTACATAGCAACTGCAATACATATCACATAGAGTAAATGTAAAAAAGTATCAAAGACATCGCAAGTACTTAGAATCATTTCAAGATAACAGGATCAGTATTAATATTTCTGTCACCTCAGCTGCTTCTTTCCTTAACCACTCCTTTTCTGTGTAGCCACTAAATTCAAGAGTTAATGGGGGCAGACGAACTGACAGAATATCAATAGGAGAATAGCGGAAGAATGCAACCATACTTCCACACCTGCAAAAGCAAAGCCTGTTATCACTAAATAGCGAGGGTGAAGCTATGACTGAATTATCAACATTCATTTCAAACTCTGGCAGATGTCAACGCAATTCTTAAGGAATACAATGCAGTACGTACCCATAGTATCGGAGGCAGTCTCTTTGCAGAGAATGACCACAGCTAGCAACACGGTTAGCAGTTGCATGATTTGAAAAACTAAGTTCCAAGAACTTCCCAAATGAGAGTCCCCAAGCAGCATCTGACATTATTACTCTGCGAGTCGCTGGTGGAACTCCCTCTATTTGTGCACACTTAAGGCATCGATGCCACATCCAAATCTTTTTGTCCCGTTCACCAGGAAGAGAATTCACCAAGGGAAGACGTCTAACATTTATGGTCAGATTCGCCTGCTGGTGTGTATAGCAGATGACATGAGCCTCAGCTGGCTCCTTGCACGATTGACATGAAGACATCTGAATCATGAAGTACAATACAAAAGTAGCATAAAATTATTTTTGATAATGGAATGTCATGTAGTAAGGGAAAAAGGATGATTGCTACCTGACCAAAAAGATCATCCTGAAGATATCGTCCAAGTGGCTTATCGAATGAGCCATAAAACTTGATGCGAAGGAGCTGAGAACGTACACATACTGTTCCATTTAGAACACATCGACTAGAGAAGGACACTAATATGCTTTGACGACTGTCAGCAGCTGAATAGAATTCATCTGACACTTTGGTTTCATCTGATCTTTCAAGCTTTGATAGTTCTCCTAGTTCTCTGGGTTGACCCTCTTCTTGACCTGAAGTTTCTAGCAGTCGTTCATTTGTTTGACCTTCAATTTCAACAGAGCCATCAGGTCTTGTATCATGCGCCCAAAACAGTGCTAGATTTTCACGATCGGCAATAATGAGATCATCTATTGCTCCACAATCATCTAGGTTGGACTGGTCACCACATTGAGGATAATGATGCTCCGACAATGACTCTGCCAAAACTGCCTCCACATTGAAGTTGGATCCTATCAGAACATTTGGGTCATTAGCAGCTGTCTGCGCTCTTACAGGCCCAGCAGAATGAGAAATCACTGAGATAGCATTATCAGCAGATGTCCTCTCTGGTATAGAAATTGAGGTTGCTGCAGACACTTTAGGTAGACTAGCACCCTCATCAGCGAGGAACGATGTCTCAAGTGATAGATGATATGCAGCAAATACTGCATACTGAACAACCTTCTTCAGCTTCTTGAGCTCTTCACGACATGAGCCTCTCAGCAAGACCTGCAAATTGTCAAATGAAAGGATAAGTAACCCTCTAACTCTAAATTCAACCTCTTGATCAAGGTAAAAGAGATTTCCTGGTCAACTCTGTGTTACAGCCAAGTGAACTCACAAAACTTATTGGTAAAAAAAAAGAAACATAAAAAGAACACATTGAGTGATGAGGGAACCCCATTGAAGTTTCACATTACATTTTAACCAATGTTCGCATTGTTATCAAAAGTGAAATGCTTATATAATATTCAATTGTTTCCTGCGTTTAAAGCTCAACTAAAGTACAAGACTTTTGTGTATGTAATGCAAGAAATTACAACTATAAACACACAAATTTTGCATGGACATAGAAATTGAAAAAAAAAAAAAAGGAAGAGCGATTAAGTCAAATATATAAAGTGAAAACCCTCTTAATGAAATTCATAAACCAATTTAAATTTCTTAATCAGATGTAAAGATGAAAATTTAAATTTCTACTTCAAAATTAGTGGCTAGAAGGCAAAAGTACAAATGTTACAAAAGAAATTATCATAAAGGTCATAATAAAAACATATCTATAAGGAAAAATCCACTGATTATACATTGAATCTAGCGCAATGTAGTCAAAATTAAAAGGAATGCATCATAAAGGTAGTACTTTAAAGAAACTTTACACACTGAGGGAATTAAAAGACAAGTAGACCAAACCATTATGCATGATTTAAATTATATTTAGAACATCAAAAGATTAGAGCTGCAATAAGCAAATGATGAATTCTAAGAGTAGGGGAAATTACCGTGCAACCTAAACGCCTGGGACAACCATCAAAAAACATCAGAGTTTTTGATGGCTTCTTATTCAACTGGTTGGCATGTTCATGCTCTTCGGAGACCTTTTCTAAGTGAAAGAGCTCACAATGTCCCAATCTTGTTGTGGCTATGTTATCAATGGATGGGGTTATAAGAGCACCAGTGCACCTGGCTACTCGCTCTAGCAGTGGCGCCTTAATATTTAACACCAAAGAGATCTCTTTTGCCAATAGAAGCTCCTGAGCAAATGGAGACACACTCTTTTCCACAAGTAGCACGTTAGGATGATGGGCCTCTATTCTTGAAACGATCATCTTGAGGTGCTCCTTTTCCTGTTAGGACAACAGAACATTGTAAATGTGTTTCTATTTGCTCTTATATTATCACAAACAGATTAAAAGATTAACTAAAAACCTGTTGCAATAAGGTGTCAAAAGATGCCAACTGATTGGCAGCTCTTTGGTACTCAAGTGCTCCTCCTAAGATAAGTAATCGGGCATTTTTGTACTGTGAAGTCATGCGCTTGTGTTTGATATTCTTAGTACAAACTACTCCTTTAACGAGGGTGCTGCATTGAATCAAAACCAAATTATGATTTTAACTTTTCATGTGATAATAAAAAAGTATAATTTCAATGTTCGTGTGGTAATAAGAGAAATTTTTTACCTTTCACTTCGGGTTCCCGAAGCTATGCACTTAACCTTTACATAATCAACTGGATCCATACTGCCTCCTTTACTAGTATCAGGCTTCACATAATTTGCAGCTTGCCATGCTAGTGATGTAATTATGTCAATCCAGTCATCAGCAGCGCTTTCTTTCCCAGAATGTATATCTTCACCTTGCAATAGCTGCAAGACGAGAGCCCTGAAATGACCATGTACAACAACTCCCAATGGTTCCTTGTGGTCCGATAGTTGTTTATCCTTTGCAGAAAAAATGCTGGAAAGGCTCCCACTTGAAGAGAATGTTGCACCTGTCTCTCCAAATTCATCATCTTCATCATCATATGTGAAGAAATTATTTTGCGCCTCCTCATCTTCATCATCAGGTGGAGGAGGAAACCATATACGACCATTGTTTTCAAAATCCAATGGCTTTTTCTGCTTCTCTAACTGGTCACGGTAAACGGACAAATTGTCAGAGTCATCAGCAGTCTCTGGATCCTCATTCCCTTTCTCGAGCCTTCCTAAAACAACCAAGGCTTCTTGACTAAAGGGACCATCAATCTGAGACCTTGGAGTCTCCTGTTGGTCCTGAACAGAATGCCCAACTCTATTGGAAGTAAAACGAATCCTAGAGGGGCTGTTTGATGGACTAGATCCAAATGATCTGAGATGGTAAAATTTATGTCTAGCACTAACACTACTTGATTCAAAATCAGAAGTATCATGACAATCATCACTTAATGGGCTAACAGACTGATTCATGAAGTCCCCTCCTTCATCTTCATCATTCCTAAAATTATAAAAAGAAAGGTAAGATTTCTTAGTTCTGAAAGCAGCTTTAAAAACACAAGTTCATTTAACTTTGCAGTCTGATAAACCAGTGTGGCTTCTGTTTGGTTCAACAGAAGAGCAATTGTGTTTAGAAAGCAGTATACCTTTGATAGAACTTTAATGATACAACAAAAATGTGAAGTTTTCCACACCACCTTGGTCCAACGAAGTGATTTTTTGAAGTAAAAATAAGAAAATAGAGCATGAAAAAACAGATATAAGGTAACATTACATGCTAAATGCCCTGGTAGGAGACCCTAGCTTTTGTACAACAGAGTTTTGCAGCAGCTACTTATAAGACAATAGACTAGACATATCCTGGTACAGATCGATATCTCTTTTTGAGAAAAGAAAGTAAAACCAAGCTCTTATATCCACCAATTCTGGAAATTAAAACAACTAAATCAATAATTAGATAACACAATGATCCTGCCATGTTAGATGTTTCTGTTTAATACACTGACATATATGTAAAACACAAGATTTCAAACTGAAATGATTACAAAGAAAGAAATTCTACAAAATTATATAAGTTCATTACCTGCTAGGCAAATGACGAGACACCTGAGATGGATGACTTGGAAAGGCTGTACAACTACTTTTACTTGCATCATGGGTAGAATAACCATCAAACATGTCACTACTGAAATTAGGTGACGGCGGTTCTGGGCTTTCCCTTGGAGATTCAGAAGGATAAACTTTGTCACAAAACTTCCTTGTTCTTTTATGACAACTACTTAGATCAGAACAAACTTTGCAAGTCTTGATATCAACCACAGTTCTCACCACGTTTTTGGATTCTCCTGATCCGGATGCAACAACATCCGAAGATCCAAAAATGTGCACAACACAATCCCTGCAGAATACTCTACTGCAACTTAGGCAGTTGAACTTGAGGCAAGAATCAGTAAACTTCATCTTGCATTCATAACAGGTTTTGCAACTTTCAACATCCATATTGCGTAAGCCAACCAATGAAGTTCGATCACTTTTCCCCCACCTTATCCAAGCCCTAACTTTCTCAATCAAATCCAGTAGAGAACTATCTGGTACTCCCATAGACCAGCAGTCAAACCACCAAGTTTTGCCTCAATTAGATAAGCCAACAATTCTTCTCCTAATCTAAAGTTTGTGTAATCTGATTTTTTGGTGTTAAAAGAAGAAACTCTATCAAAACTATAACCCACAATAAAAATGGTGGATTCAAAGTTATATTTAATGTTTTTTTTTCTTTTTAAAAATGAGTAAGCTTCCTCGTAAAGAACAAGAGAAACAAAAAAACAGTAAGATTTCTCCTCAGAAATCACTAAGTATCTAGGAGAGAACAGATTACAACAATTTACTTCACACTGAATTCGATATATATACAATCAAAAAAAGCTTGAAACCTGTGACAACAGAAAGCCTGAAACTTTTTGCCCAATCTGTTGACTCAAAACCTAAGAAACACAACTCAACCAATTCCAGAATCATCAAGATTTGATCCCAAGATCAAATTTTTCATAACAATCAGGATCAGATCCAGAGCTCAGAACCAAACAACTGAAAAAGCACTCTTGTCACAAGTCAGATTCTGAAACTAGTTCCTCTAAAATCAAAACAGCTAAACCTGTCAAAACCCCAGATTAGCAAAAACTAGATATAAATAAATAACCCCTCCTAAAAAAGCAAGAAACTTTTTGAACTTCAGTGTAAAATAAGAGAACCCCAAATCAAGACACACTAGTACAAAGACTTTAGGTAATGAAAAATTGGATCTTTTTTAAGTTCAGTGTAAAATAAGAGAACCCCAGATCAATAAACACAAGTATAAAGCCTTTATGTAGTGAAAAATTGCAACTTTTTGAACTTCAGTGTAAAATAAGAGAACCCCAGATCAAGTAAACACAAGTATAAAGACTTTAGGTAATGAAAACTTGAATACTTTTTTAACAGGGACGGAGATTTGTGTGAGCTGACGAATTAAAGAACAAAGAGAATAAGAATGAAAAGGAGGAAAAGGAAGAGCACTGATGAAGTACAAGTAGAGGAAGAAGAAGAAAAAAGGGTAATAGCTCGTATCTCCATGAACATAACATTCATCTGTTTCTTCAGCAAAAACATTAATTTCTCTCTCCTTTCCATTTTTCCCGGCATTGCTTTTGCTGCTTTCAATTTTATTTTCATTTTTTCTCTCAACTAAACATTAAAATATTCATCTTTTACATACATAGAATTTGAAGATTCGTTTTACACAGAACCCCTTTTTTTCTTCTTATTCTTCTCAAAATATTGTAAAAAACAACTCCCTACTTACAAGTTACAACAATTTGTTCATGTATTTATCCATTTTTCTTTTTTCCTTTTTCTCTCTCTAACTTTACTTTTCTATATCACTGTGCACTTTATCTAATGAACATGAAACCTTTTTCAATTTTCACTTTTTTTTTTATATATATTTAATTGTTAATTTGACTTAAACAGAGTTAAAATTCTAGCCAGATCAGTAATTTTGTCCAAAACTCCATATTTGTATTGAGCATGCCAAAATATATTTAAAATTGGCTTAAGTCATCGATAGACACCTAAAATTATCAGCATTTTTTACTTAGACACCTCAACTAAGATTAGTTCCTATTGAACACCTAAACTATTCAAAATGTGTACCTATTAAACACACAATGCTGATTTGGTAAAAAAAAATAATGTGTGTGTAATTCACTTGCTGACATGGCAAAATGACAAATTAAAGGATGTCATTTGGCATATGAAAAAGAAAAAAATATATTTTTTATTTCACTACCTAATGATTTATATATACAAACCACCCATCCACCCCCCACTCCCGTCTACCCACCCCCTGCTGCCAGCCCCCACCCCCGCCTCACCACCCAACCTATATATATAGGTTGGCAGCAGGGGGGTGGGGGGTGGATGTGTGGTGGGGGCTGGCAGGGAGAGGGGGTGGATGGATGGTTTGTATATATATATATATATAATTAGGTATTGAAATAAAAAATAACTTTTTTTTGTCTTTTTATAAAAAAAAATTCTTTTCATATGTCAAATGACATCCTTTAATTTGTCATTTTGCCACATCAGCAAGTGAATTACACACACATTATTTTTTTTTGTCAAATCAGCATTGTGTGCTTAATAGGTACACATTTTGAATAGTTTAGGTTATCAATAGGAACTAGTCTTAGTTAAGGTGTCTAAGTGAAAAATGTTGACAACTTTAGGTGTCTATCGATGACTTAAGCCAAAAAAAAAAAAT
The DNA here is from genome assembly GCA_038996855.1 of Solanum aculeatissimum. Taxonomy (NCBI): domain Eukaryota; kingdom Viridiplantae; phylum Streptophyta; class Magnoliopsida; order Solanales; family Solanaceae; genus Solanum; species Solanum aculeatissimum. The sequence continues at coordinate 33,498 of JBCEWC010002344.1, forward strand.
CGACAATATTATTATAGCTTATCCATTTTTATTATATAACAACAATATTGATCTATGATGATCAAACTACAAAAGCGAAAAGTCGTATTTATTCTTTCAAAATCATACATGTTGGGCCTGTGCATGACATATCTAGTACATATATATATACATACATACATACATACATACATATGTGTGTGTGTATATATCCTACATATGTATTTACACTTGTATAGTATACAAGTTATAAGCGCCCATGCTTGCACGGGTCCAACATATGTTTTTTTTTCCTAATCTCAATTAATGTGATGCCGATAATTTTTTTTATATATATTTAAAAAAAAATTAAGTTGTTAATTATTAGATTTATAGTCTCTACATTTTACGTTACTCTCTCTATCACAGTTTGAATGGGCCCAACATATTTTTTTTATCTCAATTTATGTGATGCCAATAGATTTTTTATATATATTATTTTTAACCTTTTAAGTTGTTAGTTATTAGACTTATAGTCTCTACATTTTATCTTACTCTCTTTGTCATAGTTTATGCAGCATTGATGAAATTTAAGAATCAAAATTTTAAATTAACAATTATTATGATTTATAGTACTTTTTACATTATTTCAAGTAATATACATAAAGTTTTTGGTCTATTTATACTATATATTTTTTCTAGAAGTACCTTTTTTGGCACAAATATAATCGTTGAAAAATATTAAATTTTATCTATTCAATTTAAGAAGGGAGATTTAATTTATAATTTTGTGTTTATTTTATCCTAATTTTAGCATTTACATGACTCAAAATAATTTATTAGGACAATTAAGTAAAATCACAGTTGAAATAATTAGGAAAATGATTTATTAGGGTTAATATTATAAAATCATAGTTGACACTCGAAGTGTCTTAAAAAGATTAAAGTGAAAAGTCCACAAAATACTTTTATTGATCTCATATAGTAATGTAGAAGAAGCAGGCATGCTGACTGAGAGTTGCCTGCTTATATGCTCTTATTAGTAATGATGATATATATATATATATATATACCAGATATCGGTGCTCGTGTTAGCACGGGCCCAATATTTGCTATTTTTCTGTCTCAATTTATGTGATATAGATAGAATTTAGAAAGTTAATTAAATTTACTTTTTATTTAATTTTTATATGTAGATATATTCCTACTGTTAAATATCTAGATTTACAATATCTTCTACATAATTTGCTAACTATATAATACATGTAGGGGTGGGCAAAAATACCGGAAAACTGGAAAACCGAACCGAACTAATTCAGTTTTTCGGTGTCGGTTTTTCAGTTTTTCGGTTCGATTTCATTTTTTCTTCGGTTCGGTTCTCGGTGTAAGGGTCCCGAAATCGCGGTGCACCAAAAAATCGAAGTTTTATATAATGTTTTTTTAAAAAAATTATATATATATATTAGACCAAAAAATTAAAATTATATATATATATATATATATATATATATATATAACTCAATTAGCCATTAAATCCTTCATGAAACAAGTCAAAGTAGTAAAAAATTTATCA